>VWYE01001412.1:0-16729 GCA_013398995.1 Alaudala cheleensis
ACCTCCAAGATCATCGAGCCCAGTCTCTGACTTCTCACCAACCTGTCAACTGAGTGCCACATCCAGCCGTTCCCTGGACACTTCCAGGGACTCCAAACCTCCCTGGGCAGCCCCTGCCAANTGGTCTACAACTTAAACCACATCAACAAGACAAACCAGGAGTGGGGTGAGAGCCCTGCCCAGCTGTGTCTCCATGCACCTCCCACCTCCAGACACCTCATGCAGGTGTTGGCAGGTACAGAAAAATTCTGCTTTCTTCTGTCTTACAGGGACCTGCAAAAGATCCTAAGCAGCTTCTAAAACCAATTCCCAGCCCTGGGCCCAGCCCAGGGAGGGCCTGGAGCTGCTGCAGAGAGCCCAGAGGAGGCTCCAGGATGAGCAGAGGGCTGGAGCAGCTCTGCTGGCAGCAAAGGCTGGCACAGCTGCCATTGCTCAGCCTGCAGAGGAGAAGCTTTGGGCTGAGCTCAGGGTGGCCTTGCAGGGCCTGAAGGAGCTCCAGGAAGGCTGGAGAGAGACAATTGCCAAGGGCTGCAGGGCCAGGAGGCAGGGAATGGCTTCCCAGTGCCAGAGGGCAGCCATGGATGGGATGTGGGGCAGGAATTGTTCCCTGGCAGGGTGGGCAGTGCCTGGCACAGGGTGCCCAGAGCAGCTGGGGCTGCCCCTGGATCCCTGGCAGTGCCCAAGGCCAGGTTGGCCATTGGGGCTGGGAGCAGCCTGGGACTGTGGGAGCTGTCCCTGCCATTACAGGGGTGAGTTCTAAGATCCCAACCAATCCAAGTAATTCCATGATTCTGTGTCTCCATTCCATGTGCCCCTTCAGAGCTTCTCCCACATCTACTCACTTCCTGGTGCCTTTGAAGCTTTGCTAAATATTCCATTAATATTTAGTACCCTCCCCCAAAATATTCAGCAAGAGGTTGTGACAGGTCCATGGCCCTTTGCTTTATCTTCCTCTTTCACACAATCTGAAAAGTATTGGATTATGGAAATAACTTCTGCCCACTGTCACATACCTGGGGATGACCCAGGCCAATCACATAAAACTAAGCTCCAGAGGCTCAAGCCATCACTCACTATTAAGGGACTGGGAAAGAAAAATTATTTTTAGCACATTAAGAATTCCTGAAGCTTTAATATAAATTATAGCTGTCAGAAAAAGCTAAAGTTGTAGCAAAAGATATCCACCTAAGTGAGCATGTGGTGCTGCTGTAGAAGACTCTGTTCCTTTGCATTTGAGATGTTTTTGATTACAAAACTATGGAGTAGCAAGGAGCAGTAAAAATCAGGAAAACATTTAAAGACTCATTTACTTTCAGCTGAGCACAGGGAAGAAAAAATTATTTTGGCTCGGAGGGGAAAAGAAAACTTGAGGAAGGAAATAAAACTAGAAAACAGAAAAACATCATGTCACTGGAGATAAAAGTTTAGTTCCTGGCATCTCATTTATCTTCATAACTCGATAAAGGAATATAATGGATATTCATTTCTAAATTTGTTTTATACATATTTGTTGATAAGGATGTGATCCTTTGGCTTTTTCATAACCTACTGGAGATAAACATCCTTAAAACAGGCCCTCCAGCACTTCCAGAAGCCAGCCTTCCATCTATAATTAAGAGTGTTTTCTTCTTCTTCTCAGAGTTTTGACCTATCTTCTACGTGGATTCCAATAATACTGTTTATTAGGCTCTTTATTATGTCTAATATGTCAGACAGTCTGTCACAAACAGAGCTTAAAATGCAAAAATCAGGGAAAGAAAGTCACTGGTTTTATCAAGCAACAACTCCCCAGTCACAGCCTGATCTGTGCATACATTATTTCCTCACACAATCTAAAACAAGGAGGTTGGCAAGGAGAAACAAGAGCTTGCCAAATATTGCCAGAAACAGTTGAGCAGAGATGATAATACAGTACATTAATTAATGTTTAAAGCTTGCCAAAGTTTTAAGTGAGTGACAACTGGCAAGGTTGCCAACTAAACTGAAGATGGATATGAGAATGACACACCTGAATGGTATTTTTTTTCCCCTGGTGGAGCAAATTTACAAGGTTTTTATTATTTTAATGACTTGCAGGATGATTTCCCCAACAGATTTAAAAGATACCAAGAGAGAGGGTTTGACTGTCAGATGGGTCACACCAGCCTCATTTATTTTGGAAGCCAGGCTGAGAAAAATAAATGCCACATGCTTTTGATGGAATGCATTGCTGGGATTCTGATATTTAATTTGAATATGGGACAGAAGTTCGAGGGAAAGCAGGGGGAAGAGGGAGGATTGGTACAAACGGTTGGTGATCTTTAAATCCCTGGTGCTTTCTGCAGCTGGAAATGCTCTAAGACAGAAATTTAGGCAGGATGAGTTCGGACTGGCTGCTGAATTTTGCCTACTCAAGCTTTTGTTGCACCCAGGGTGTTGAGGCAGGTTTACATCCCAAAGCTTTACCAGCTGAGCCCACAGTTGTTGGCAGATATTCCTTCCCACAAAGGGCCACCAAAACAGCAGGATCTGCCACCCTCGAGGTCACAGCATGGCAGGGACAGCATGGGAGCCACCAGGGGAGGATTTCTGCCACCAGATCTCTGGGGAAATGTGCCAGAGAAGTGCAGCTGGGAGGGTGCAGGGCCCCAGGCAGAGGGTAAAGCAGCAGGTTCACCAGTGGAAAGCCTACGGGGGTGAACTCACCCACGGAGCTCGGCAGCACATGGAGCTGTTCACATTTCACTTGCCATTTCTGGGGGCTGCTCAGAGCATCTCAGGGCATGGAAGTCAGTAAACAAACCCAAAGTGTATTATTGTGTTCTGAGGCATTGTCTGCTCCCCCGCAGCATAAATCAGTGTCAGGAACAGGCAGTGCAGAGCAGCTGCAAGGGCTGAGCAGGCAGAGCTTTCCCTTTCCCTGAGCACTCATTGTAAGGGCTAATGGTGTCCTGGGGGGCATCGGGATGAGCATTGCCAGCAGGTCAGGGCTGATCCTGCCCCTCTGCCCAGCCCTGGAGGCACCTCTGGGTGCTGTGTCCAGCCCTGGATCCTCAGCACAGCAGGGACAGGAGCTCCTGGAGCTGAGCAAGGGCCTGGAGCAGCTCCGTGCCCAGGAGAGGCTGAGGGAGCTGGGGCTGCTCAGCCTGGAGAGAAGCCCCAGCTGAGAGGGGCCTCAGCCCTGGCTGGCCCTGGGTGTCCCTGGGTGTCCCTGTGTCTGTCCCTGCGTGTCCCTGTGTCTGTCCCTGTGTCTGTCCCTGTGTGTGTGGCTGTGTCTGTCCCTGTGTCAGGGAGGGGCAGAGCAGCCCCAGGCTCTGCTCCAGGCCCAGCAATGGCCCCAGAGCCAGGGCAGGGGCTGAGCCCAGCAATTCCCTGCACAGGAGGCACAACTTCTGCCCTGGGCAGTGCCCAGCCCTGAGCAGAGCCCAGAGAGGCTGGGGAGTCTCTCCCTGGGGATATTCCAGANATCACTTTTTTTGTCAGAGGCCTAGAAAAGTCAGGTGAGCTGAGTGAAGGACTAAAGAACTGATGTGCCTCCCTCCTAAATCCACCTGCATTTATGTCTCAGTTACACTTATCCTCTCCTCTGCCAGGTCAAGAGAACACCTGCAGCACTTCATCTCTGACAAGGAAAATATTTGAAAATGTTAACAGCCTTGGATGATCACTTCCTAATGAGAGAAGACCCTTATAAATTATTAGAGGAGTCGTTTTAAACTAACAGGAGGATGCAGGCCAGGAGGATTCTCCTGTCACCCCACATTGCAATTCATGAAACCTTTCAGGGGGATTTTTTACCCAGTCACCTGCCAAGTCACAGGGATAAGCAGCACTTCATCCCTCACACTGTATCCATATCCCAAAAACATTTCCCATTCTGCTGCTTTATTAATCCCTAGGAGCACGTCAAGAACTTGCCTTGGATCCTTCCCAAAGGAAGATCCCAACACATATAGGGGTGCAGGCCCTTCACATTCATGTTCCCACATGTCCCCTCATCCTAAAAACCCAGAAAAAAAAAAAGTGGGCAGATTCTGCTGAGGTTCCTCTGCTCAGCTGCATTTATTGGAGTTCAAATCCCAGATTTATTCTAAAAGCACCCACAGTGGAATTTAAATTCAATTTCTTCTGGGGGAATTGGTTTTTTTCCTCACAGAGCTGTAGGTTTCTCACCCTCAACAGTCAGCAAACATGAGACAGGTTGCCAGGTAAATTGTTTTCCCACACATTCAGCTCTCCCTCTTACATTCTCACAGGCTTAAGGCTCCAGGAGAGGAGAGGGAAGAATTCTTTAGCAGATTCCTTTTGGGGCCACTTTGAACCTCTCAAAACATTAATCCAATTTTTTTGTCACCAAATCTACTGCACAAATTATATAAGGATGTAATATAGATGGACATTATATAACTCCAGCTATGGGCAGTGGAAAGTGGAGATTTTCTGATCCTAATTTCACATTTTAGTCCAGGACTAACACTGAACTATTCTACACTCAAAGAAACACATGCACAAGGCTCATAATTAATTCCATTTGCTCCTCCTCATCAAAAATTCTGAAGGGAACAACGTGAGACCTGAAGAGGTGTCAGTGATTTCTTAAGGACATTTTAGTACAAAATGTTTTCTGATGAAATCTGTCATGTTTGGGGCCAGCTGAAAGTGTTTTCCTTGCACCACTAGATCTTCTGATTTTTCAAAAACCCTGTCTTTCATCTGCCAAATAGAGTGCAGCAGTTCAAAAAACAACTCCAAAAATGAAAAAAAAAAGCTGACTTGACTCCCATTATGTAATTTCTGAGTTATAAGAATGCATATTTTTCTTAATATTATTTAATTATTTTTCTTTTTAGTTAGTGCTTGAAACATTTTTAAGGGGAAAACCACAAAATAATCACTAAAATATGAAGTTTTAGAGATCAAAATAGTAAAACACTATTTTGTATTTGTCCAGGGTGGCTGTGGGAACACCTCCATCCTGGGAAGTGTTCAAGGNGTTCAAAAAACAACTCCAAAAATGAAAAAAAAAAGCTGACTTGACTCCCATTATGTAATTTCTGAGTTATAAGAATGCATATTTTTCTTAATATTATTTAATTATTTTTCTTTTTAGTTAGTGCTTGAAACATTTTTAAGGGGAAAACCACAAAATAATCACTAAAATATGAAGTTTTAGAGATCAAAATAGTAAAACACTATTTTGCATTTGTCCAGGGTGGCTGTAGGAGCACTTCCATCCCTGGAAGTGTTCAAGGACAGACTGGAAGGGGTTCTGAGCAACCTGTTCTTGTGGAAGTTGTCCCTGCCCATGGCAGGAGGTTGAAACTGGATCTTTAAGGTCTCTCCCAACCCAAATAATCCTGTGATTCTGTGATAAAAATTGTACTGAGAATTTTGAAAGCTTTCCCCAAACCATTTACAGCCAGGCTGCTCATTGTCACTGCATCTCTTTCTACTGAGTGGAATATTTGGGGGTAAAAACCCACCAGAATTCCAAAAGAAACAGAAATATGAAAGGAAATAAGAGCTTTTCAAGTAATTGTTGACAAGCTCTATTTGAAATAGCCAAACCCCAACACCTGAGTGTTTTCTGCATCACATCCCATCAATATCCTGCAGCCAAACCTGCCCATTTCTGCAGTGCTACAAGGAGAGTATTTCCATGAAAGCCATTTTGAACTATGGGACATAGAGAAACCAGACCAAAAATGAAAAAAAAAAGGAAAAAAAAAGAAAAAAAAAGGGATACAAACAGCCAACCCAGTAGAAGATAACTCTGAGTTGAAACTTTCTCAAAAAGGTGCCAGGAAAGTATGTTTATCTCAGGAGTCTTTATAAATCCCAGGAATAATCTGTCCCCAGCACAAATCCATGTCCACCACTCCCTCTAAATTGAGGAAATGCACTTTGCTGCTGATTCAGCTGGAACTGGGACTGCCCAGTTGGTGCCTTGTCCAGTGTGAAGAAGCCTGGTTTTTCCAGGCTGAGAGAGTGAAAATGTGAGGGAATTTCACACGTTGTCTGCCTCGTTGCAGAGCAGATGATTTTAATAAAATGCACCCAAGTGCTCCAGCACACTGCCAAATCCCAAGCTGAATATTTGGAAGTACCTGTCTAATGATTGAAGACAGAAATGAATTCACAAGTTCCGTGCCCAGCAGTGCAACAAGAAGAAAAAAAAAATACCACCTAGTGTGGAGGGCTGAGAAAAATATTCCCTTTTCCCCTTTGCAAGTGAAGAACCTTCCTTCCCCTGTTCATTCCCTGAATGTGAAATGACAATGGAGGATTTTTGCTGCCACGCTCCAGGCAGATTTCAAAGAGAAACTCTGCCTGTACCCCTTGGGGGGAAAAAATGCACAATTTCCAGGCCAGGAGAGTCTCTGGGAGCAGGGCACAGTGTTGGAAAATAAGATTTGAGTGAAATGCGAAGTGTGGGGAAGATGGAGGGGCAGTTTAAAGGAAAACCTGTGAAAACAGGGAAAATGCTTTCAAAGTCAAGCAGTGTTTTTTTGCTTTGTGGCTGTGTGACAGCTCCTTTCCTTCCCCTCATGACTGCAGCAGGCTGGAAGTGGTGCAGGAGGAATTCTGGACCCCAGGATCTGGCAAAGAGCCCCCCAGGTCTTTGCAGCACAAAGGGAAAGGAGCTGGTCATTAAACATCGTTCAGAATTGCCAGGAAAGCAAAAGAAATTGGTTTTTGTTTGGTGCAGCTGCAGATCAGAGACAGGGTGCAGGAGATGAACAAAATCCTGGGACACTGGTGTCTGGTGTGAGAAAATACATGGCACCACAACAGTGGGAACAGGGAATGGAGTCAGACTCTTAAACATCTCCTGAGAAATCAGGTCCACCTCAGATGCATCTTTTGGAGTATCCCATGTGTGTAGCACAGCTAAATAGCATCAATTAGCAATGACTGGACACAGTTTTGATGGGATCCTATGGATATTTTGCATGTAAAGCCAATAAAAATATAGATGCACTGGAGGGGGGAGGAGGAGAAGATTTTTTCTTTTTAATAATTAATGTGGTTTTCCCCATAGTTTCCTTAAGTAAAAATGAAATTATACAATCTGTCTTCTTGTCTCATCCTTGTGCCCATTTTTTTTTTAACCTTTCACATAAGATCAGCATATTTGGAAGCACTGGGCAGGCAAAGAGGGCATCTGTGCTGGTGGGATAACCTTGCAGCAGCAGGGAATTAGAGGAGTCTGTGACACAGAGGGGTTGTTTTTATCAGATCAGACTCCACTGCCATCAAAGCTCTCCTGAACAGCATCACACCAAGTGTGCAGAGAGCCCCTTGTCAGCCCTCCACCCACCTGGACCTGCACAGAGCTCTGCCAGTGTTTTGCCACCATAAATCCATAAATTCTATCACAGCATCCTACAACAAGCAGCACAGGAAAAATCCGTGGCATTGCTTCGGGCACTTTGAGCTGGAAAATGATAAGAAATTTGGCATTTGATTCTCTGTGCTCTGTCTTTCCCATACCAGAAGGAATATGTTAATGAATAACCACAGAGCTGCAACAATCAAATGCTGCAAATCATCCACAGGAGAGGAGAAGGGGAATGAGAGCGTTTTCGGGGGTGCTCTGAAGTGACTGAGTTGCTACTGCAGAATTCCTTGCAGGTATTTTGTGCTCAGGGTTTAGCCTTCAGCTTTGCCATTCTCATGCTTCTTACACACCACATTTACCAGCAGGACAAACCACATCCATCAGCTTTTGCAAGAAGAGATGATCTGTGCAACACCTAAATGACATAAAGCCACAAAACACACGATTACACAATTTACCAGCACATAATTACATCAGTGGCTCCTCAAAGTAACTGGTGGCCTCTTGTCTCAGTGAAATTATTATTATTTCCTATTTGCATCTCCACAATGATTTTTTGAACAAGGTTTCCAGCAGAGATGTCCTGTTGAGCAGGTGTGAGCTGAAGCTTTTGCTTCCCAGAGCCTGTGCCAGAGGGCAGAGCTGCTGGGGTTTGACTCATTTACCCAAGGCAGGGTACAAACTTGCAGCTCCCCAGGGAGTTTTTTTTTTTTCCCTGCCAGCCCACAATCTGTGCTAATTTCTTTAAGTGTGGTATTAAAAACACAGCAAATATGTAATATCTGCTGGAGCAATGGTTGGAATAAGCAGGAGACCTGCTGGAATTTACAAATCGTCTGTGACAAGTGAACACAGCACCATGTTTCATGGAAACAGTGAATTGGACACTTGCCTGATTCAGCAAAGGAGCTGTCTTTATAATTTGCATTTCACTTAAATTTTATCTGTCCCCTGGTTTTATTTCCAAGAACTTGGCTTTCATTAGACTGGGGGGATTTTTTCCACCCTCTCCAAACTTCATTTCCCTTGAAATAATTTTTTAAACTAGATTTTTTTTTATTTACCAGTTGTCAGGCATAAAAACGAACTTGATTCATCATCAAACGTAATCGTGATGCAGAACAAAGCTGAAGGATTCAATCAGTAGTGAAAGCTGACCAGCCAGTCTTCAATTCACATTAAAAAAAAAGCTGAAACTTTCCAGTCTACTGAAAGTGGAGCTGGCATTTGGGCATGAAAGGCACGCAAGGAAGGGCCTATTTTTAAAAGGAATTATCACGAGTCCAAACCTTTAAAAAATGAAACATTGCATGTGAAAGTCAAATCCACAGGGGAAAAATTCCAAGCCCTCAGTGTATTTCACCTGGGAATCCTGGGGAATAGGGGATGGTGGGAAGGAGCAAATATTTTGAGGATGATTGCATCTATTGGCCAAACTCTCTTTATACAGGTCTCCACATTTCTCCACAATCAGGGTCAGATGCCATTGTGTGCAGTCACTGGGCTGCTTATTCCAGGGGTTTTCATCAAAATGAATGCCTGGTAAAGTTTTCCAACTGCTTTTCAGTGCTGGAATGTTGGCAGAGCTGTTTCTGGAGGACAGGGAGATGTTCTGATTGCTCCCAACATTTATCCAGCTCCCTCACTGAGCAGTGCAAAGGTGCTTTTTTTTGGTAACACACGGACCCATATGAAACCCCACAGAGCCCTGGTGGGATCTGGNGGACCCATCTGAAACCCCACAGAGCCCTGGTGGGATCTGGTTCAATGGAGCTGTTAAGAGGAAGAGATCATGGAAATCACAGAGTGGTTTGGGTTGGAAGGGGCCTTAAAGATCATCTCATTCCTACCCTGCCATGGCAGGGACAGCTCCCACTGTGCCAGGCTGCTCCCAGCCCCAATGTCCAACCTGGCCTTGGGCACTGCCAGGGATCCAGGGGCAGCCCCAGCTGCTCTGGGCACCCTGTGCCAGGCACTGCCCACCCTGCCAGGGAACAATTCCTGCCCCACATCCCATCCATGGCTGCCCTCTGGCACTGGGAAGCCATTCCCTGCCTCCTGGCCACACCAAAATCAGCCTCCAGATACAAATCCATGAGGAAGGAGGATCCATCATCTCAGTTATCCATGGAACAGCAATGTCTGTGTGTTAGAGGTGACTTTGTTCCCATGGTCTTGGATTTTCTCAGAACCCAACCTCTTCTTCTGCCTCTAAACTCTGCCTGGGTTGAGGAGATTTTTGGGATATTGAGGATATTTTCAGGACTTGCTGTGTTTGGATTTTTAGATTTTTGGTTGATTCAGGAAGACCTGGCCATGCTTTTGTCCATCCCAGCTGTTCCCACTGTATCAACACTTCCATCAAATTGTGCCAGGGAACAATTCCTGCCCCACATCCCATCCATGGCTGCCCTCTGGCACTGGGAAGCCATTCCCTGCCTCCTGGCCCTGCAGCCCTTGGCAATTGTCTCTCTCCAGCCTTCCTGGGGCTCCTTCAGGCCCTGCAAGGCCACCCTGAGCTCAGCCCAAAGCTTCTCCTCTGCAGGCTGAGCAATGGCAGCTGTGCCAGCCTTTGCTGCCAGCAGAGCTGCTCCAGCCCTCTGCTCATCCTGGAGCCTCCTCTGGGCTCTCTGCAGCAGCTCCAGGCCCTCCCTGGGCTGGGCCCAGGGCTGGGAATTGGTTTTAGAAGCTGCTTAGGATCTTTTGCAGGTCCCTGTAAGACAGAAGAAAGCAGAATTTTTCTGTACCTGCCAACACCTGCATGAGGTGTCTGGAGGTGGGAGGTGCATGGAGACACAGCTGGGCAGGGCTCTCACCCCACTCCTGTTTTGTCTTGTTGATGTGGTTTAAGTTGTAGATCACCAGGTTGCTGGAATTCATGGAACTGGACCTTCCTCTGTCACTCCTTGTCTGACCTAAAACTCCCCACTGCACCCAGGCTCCCAGATGGATTTGTAGCACCTTCTGCTATTCCAGGGCTGGGGCAGCTCTGGGGGCTCCCCTGAGGGGACACAGGGACACAATCCCCCCCTCACTGGGAGGTTCAGGGCTGGGGCAGGCCCAGCTCTCCCCACCAACACCCCCAAATCCTTCTCCCAGGGCTGCTCCATCTGCTCATCCCAGCCTGGATGGATCCCAGGGGTTGCTCCATCCCAGGGGCAGCTCCAGCCCTTGGTGCTGTTAAACCTCACGAGGTTCCTGTGGGACACTTCTGGAGCTTGTCCAGGTCCCTCTGGAGGGCCCCGTGGTTCAGATGAGACATTTCCCCTTCACCTTCCACAGTCCCACACCTCCTGTTGGGAATGGAGCAGCTTTAGCAGGAATTGTTTGGGAGAGAACAGAACCAGCTTTGATTCCACTCCATTGTGTTTAAGAAGTGGTTGTGATAAAAATGCCAGTGCCTGCTGCAGAGTCCTCAGTGTGCAGCAGGGAATGCAGTCCTTGGCAACGTGGATGGGAGGTACAGTTGGGACTGATTAGAAGTGCTTGAAAGGTTTCCTATTTGTTCCTAGAAAATCACTGTGGATTAGAGCAGCAAATCAGAGAGGAAAATTAAAAAAATAAAACTAAACCCCATCCACAAAACCAAAACCAGGCTTCGGGAAAGTCCTTAAAATGGCTGTGTTTTACATGAAGAGGGATTTTATTTAATCAAAAATGAAAACTCTTGGTGGTTTAATATCCTAAAATTAAATATTGGGCTTTGTGGAATTGCAACTAAAGAAAAATGACAGCAATATTTTTACTACAGCAAGTGGAAAAAATAGAGAGAGCTGACACTCTCAGAAAGTATTTGCATAGTGCAATTTCTTCAATTCACTGAGTCTTAAGGAGAAAATAAGAAAAAAATCTAATGAAAACCAAATAATAAATCTAGGCCTAGATGGTGGACAAGGCTCTTACACCATGTCTGGATGAACCCCTGCATGAAAAATGCATCTGTGACAGATGAAGTTAAAGCTGCAGGAATGCCTTGGACAAATTGCAACACTGAAGAATTTGCAGTAACGTGGGCCAGAATTTTAATCAAATAAATAAAGTGTAAAAATGCCTTAAAATCCATTCTACCTGTGCCTGATTTAAAACCAGTTTTGGTCACTAAGAAGGTAACACCTGGATTTTGAGGCAGGGAACAGGATACCAGGATGGGGGTTTGAAACAGTATTAATCCTAAATTTGGGTTACATTCCCTATTCAGATCTTCTTGCTCACAAAGTAACTCAGATGTGCCCTCTTAAAAATGCACATTGTCACTGCTGAAATCTATTTTTCTCTTTTAGCTGAGGACACTTGTGAGATGTGCTGGGACACTGACACCACAGGAGGGACACAACGAAAGACAAAACACAAATCCTTCTCTTCTACAGGCCTTTCAGAGATGTGAGAAGGTGAATTTCCAGGTTTTGTCCAAATGTAAAGTGAGGGGATCTGAAGGGCAAGGTTCATCCAAAAGCACATTTTACAGACTCTCATTGGATCAGAGAGCTTTGCAACTTATCCTTTCCCTTCCCTGCAGCTTGCAGAAACAGTTGGTGACAAGAACTGATAATAAACTGGGCCAACATCCATTCATTTCCTTAAAATGATGGAACAGCATTTTATGCCACTTTAATAGGAAAATACTAAAGCAACAGCAAGTTTTATAGAACATTAATTTTTCTGGACTAGGAAGCAACTCTGGCTTTGTTGCATAATGCTTAAATGGGTAATGTGGGAAAAACTTCATCAGTGCCAGACCAAATGAGAGAGCTGATGCTTTCCCAGTGCCTCTCACATTCCCTAAGTTTGCTGCCTGTCAGCCTTTCAGGTTTCCATATTTGCCAGCAATTTTATCTCATTGTGGTAGAACAATTTACTTCAGGGACTCGTACCTACCTCTCAGTCACTCTCCTTTTTTCCCCTCTGTGGCTTCCTCCACACTCAAAATAAGACATCAGGTTCCAACTTTGACATGGTTAAATCAGCCACAGAATCTGGTGTTACAACTCCCACACTGCTGCCTGTAACCCTTGATATTTAACTCTTCCTAGAGACACAAACAGTGAAAAAATAATGTATTCATATTTTTAAAGGGACTGAGGAAAATACTGAGGTTGCAAAATTAGTCCTTATGGGCAAGGAAACAACAGAGCTGCTGTTTTCTGTGTAATTCCAATTAAGCTTTTTTGTGTGCCTGGGTGATGATAATTACCTGGACAGGTATTCCTTTCTTCCCTGGGGGATCCCTATTTCATTCCACAGTGGCCCAAAAGGTTGCTCTGTGACTTTTGACTGCTGTAATTCAGTCTCTGGCCCAGCCCACCCTGCCAAATCATGACTGAAGACTGAATTATTGCCTTTCTGATTGGTTTAGGTGTGGGGCTCATGGCAGCTGTGTGAAAGTCTCTCTCCAGCAGGACAGAACAGCCTTTGGAGCACTCTGAGCACTGTCCGTGCTTTACACATGAACATCTGGGACAAATAATTGCTTGGAGGGGTTTTCCTCTCTCCCTGCCTGAACAGGCAGCAGATATGACAACTATCATTTTCAATAGCCTAATATTAGGCAATATTTATTGATCTGACCACGCCATGGTGCTAATTCTGTGATGTACATAGGGAGAAGTAACAGCTCTCCTGGGCAACCCCTCACAAAAAGAGACAAAACCTCTCTCCAGACTCTCCCCATTCTCATTCAGTGCTCAGCTCTCAATTTTGTCTGCCAGAGGAGTGTCCCCTTGCAAAGATGCCCTTTAAAACCCACCCCGTGCATGATCAGGATCAGGGGTGCATCAGGAGCGGATTCTCCCTCTGTGTCTGCTCACACTCAGCTCAGTCACTGCCAAGCCCTCAGAACTCCCAAAAATCAGTCAAATACGGATTAAAATGTGAAATCCCAGGTCACAGCTGCAGCACCAGTAATACCTGAGGATGCCAATCACAGCCCTGCAGATCTGCCAAGGCATTTCCTTTCATCATGGCCCCTACTAAAGCATTTAAGCCACCTGCTTTAAATCCACTTACTTAATGTTGTACTTTAGAGGACCGTGACACTGAGCTGCTGTCATGGATTCATTTCAAACTCTTGCCCTGGGATAACCAGGTGGGAAGGATTTAGAACTGCCACCAGCAAGAGCTGAGGTGGTGCTTGTGCCCCACAGAGTCAAAATACAGGAGAAGGATGAGGGGCAGCAGTTAAATGTAGGATTTTGCCTCTAAGAATGACAGACTTGTACCCTTTTCACAGAATCAATTAGGTTGGAAGAGATCTCCAAGGTCATCAAGTCCAACCTCATAACTCTCTCTACATCAAATGATAAGATCATGTCTTTTTCTCAGCATTGCAAGAGGGCAGATTCCTCCAAAACCAGTGGCAGTGATTTGCAAAAAATAATTTGCTGATCAACAAGTCTGGCATTTGAACAGGGGAGGGGAAAAAAATGACATTGTCATGAATTACTCAGGTAGAGCTTTACAGATGCTGCCTTCAGTTGCTATCATTTACTTTTTGGCTGAAATGCACTGTTGAGCAACTCGCTGTGAAAATCCTGAGTACTCCTGGAGCATGTCAGCCTGGAGGGTAACTGGGGAGGAGACGTTGTGCTTGTACTTTACACAACAGCAAATGTCATCCCATGGGCATTGGCTGCTGTGCCTTGAATGTTCAAAACAGATGGCAACAGAACCCTTTTCCTAACAGTCTTCTCTGGATTTCAGTGAAAGGGCAAAAACATTATCTCCCTTTGGGTCAGAACTCTAACAAACAGCAGGAACATTTCTTACAATAATTCCCCACTGTCCTTGTCATCACAACCCTGATTTGAAATGAGGACCGTGGTCAGGTGACACAGACCTTTAAAATTACTCTTTACAAGGAAAACTTCACCCTTTTTTCCTGTTGCCACTCTCACAGATGGCATTTCCTGCAGCAGACCCACTGCAAAAGATTGGAAAGCACGTGAGAAGTAAACCTTCATATTTGAATGGAAGTGATAGATCAGTAAGTGGTGGTTGGCTTCTATCTGGTTTCTATTTAAGAATCAAACTATCTGTAAGATATATAAGATATATATCTATATATCTATACTATCCATGATAATATAAATGTGTTTTCAGAGCAGGAAAAGCCTCAGCAACAAAGGAAGCAAATTAAAACAACTCAGGCTGTAGCTGAGGCCACGTTTTACAACTCACTCGACATCAGGAAAACAAGGATTTGGTTGATTTGGGAAGAGGACGGGATAGAGCACACAAAGTCCAGCACACAGCAACGAACAAAGGGCCTAGATTGGGTGGAAAAATCTGACAAATCTGGCAAATCTGAGTAGATTTCCACGTGCTCTCCATTGTAATGAGATGCCTGCGTGCTGGAGAGCTGATGGATCACTGGCACTTGTAGGAGGTGCGTGACTGCGGAACAAGTGTAGCTGATCACTTAAAATACATCACTTAACAAGTCCTTGGTGTTTTTCTGTGCTTGGCAGAGATACATGGATAAATACAGCAAACCCTGGCCCAGCATCTCTGCCTTGTGGAGCAGTGGCTTTGCTCATTTTCTGCCTGTTCAACTCAGAGCAAGGAAACAAAAATTCACTTCTGTGAAACTCTGTTTTCCCTCTCTGACCTCCCTGTGTTGGACTGAGAGCATCAGAGCACACTTGTCTTTAAGGATATGAGGAATCAACTCACCAGTTCCAGTGATCTTCCCTGAGTTTGTGCTGCTTGGAGCAGCGTGAGCAACTTCAAGTTCCAGACAGAGAAGGGCTTGAAATTTTCTCCATAATTTTCTCTATGTCCACTCAGAATAAAAGGAACAGAAATGCCTCTCAAGGCCCAGGATGAAAACATAAAATCTCTCCTATGTTGGGCCAGGACTGTATTTATATATATATATACAAAAAGTGCTTTTTGTACCTGAAGGAGACATGACACAGTTTCACTGACAAATCCTGAGATTCTCCTTCAACTAATCACAGAGATGTTTCAGCAGCCAAATGTGAATTTATTCTTTTTCCTCCTGATATTTAGATCCACGAGGGATTTCTCATGAAATGGTGCAAATCTCCATGTAAAAACCATTGAGCAAAAGAAACATTTTGGCAGGAAGAAAGTTAAATACAGAGGTGTGGCCAGGGGCAGTGCAATGGTGAGTGCTCCTGGTTGGAATGAATCCGTGCCAGAGCTGCTGCACAGTTTCTGTGCAATCCCCTTCTCCCCTCAGTTATCTTCCCTATAAAACAAGGACAAAACCAGGCTCAAGTGGACAGAAACAGAAAAAGCAACCCGTGTTCCAAAGCCCAGGAAACAAGGGAAACACTTCACACAAATCTGTGAGAGGAGGGAAAACTGCTCCTGCTTTTTGCAAAGGAAGGGAGGAGAGCTTTTCTTCCCCTCCCACTCTCTCCTCCCTGCCCCTCTGCGGGGCACATTCACATATTTATCCAAATACAACATATTTACTCACAGGAAATGTTCTGCAAGGCTTAGGTAGTGAATATTCCCACAATATTTGGCTCCTGGAGGACACCATGCAGGAATTAACATTCTGTGGCAAAGCTGCCTGTAAATGTTCCCCCACAGCAAGTGGCACAACCCAAAAACTTCAGGATGGGATGTGACTCACGGGTCTGAAATGACAGCCCTGGAAATTCTGCTGCTTTCAAACACCAGCATCAGATACCAGGTCAGGATTAATAACTGCAGCCCAGTTTCAGTGAGCACAGAAACTCAGAGTGACTCGTGTGTGCAAGTAGAGGAATCAAGAGTCAGCACTGCCATAGATGTCCCCAAAATAATCCCAGATCATTAAGATTTTGTGATCACTTCCCACCAAGCATAAACAATTCCACGGAGTTAAAACAAATGTTACACAAACAAACAAATGTTGAGGTTTTGGGGGGGGTTTTTTAAGATGTAATGATGGGTTGTTCACAAACATTCACAAAATTCAGGCTGTGCTAGAGGATACTGGCTGAGAATATAAAATATGTTGCTTATTTACATAAAGAGACATCTTTAGCTCGAATTTTAAACCCATTCAAGTCAGTGATAGCTGCCAATTTTAGAAAGACTCCACTCAGGCCTTGCCAGAGAAGCAAATATTGCCCTGCCTGCGATACCAAGAAACAATAAATTTGATATGCATCTGCAGCTCCCCTTTCCTCTTACATGAGCACTGCAGGCAGGAAAGGAAAGGTAACTTGAGTTTACTCAAGCAGCTTTCATTGAAAAAGCCACATTTGCATAAATCACATCCTGTTTTGCAGGGGAAGTGCAGGGGACAGACAGAGCACACAGGGGTTGCCATTCTGTATCAGCTGCTGTGTGAAGGGCTCTTGCCCTGTGACAACCTGCTTCTCTATGCCCTCTCTAATAATAAATAATAAATAATAAATAATAAATAATAAATAATAAATAATAAATAATAAA
>VWYE01001412.1:26630-38985 GCA_013398995.1 Alaudala cheleensis
ACTGCCTTGGCTACCTGAGCATTCACTGGCTTTCCTTTTGCTGGTCCCATTTTGGACAGGTACCCACATTTAGAAAAATGGCCTTTTTTTCCTCCTTTCACATTCCCTAGGTCTCAATGCAGTTATTTTTAACAGCTTCCCCAAGCAAATCCCAAAATATGTATTTCGAAATCTCTTGATTTTTCCATAAATGACAATGCACGCTGTGATTGAATATGAAATAGGCTTCGAAATGAATGCTGTGATGAATTCTTTTTCATGCCTCAGGCTTTGGTACCTGCAGGTACCAAACATTTAAATACCAAGCTGCTGAAATCCCTGGTTAGAGCCTTTCCATGTCAGCTCCACTGTAAATATTAGGCTTTTGCTGATGCTAAATAGTCTAAACCCTGAGTCAGCTATCAAAACTCTGCAGCTCATAAGGGATCAGGATGTACTCAGGATCTCAAGATTTGTATCTGAGTTGACTTACAGCTCACATTAAGTAAATATATTCCCAGCTCTGCCCATCAGGCTCTGTTAAGAAGCAGGGAAGCAGCAATGAACCTGTGCAGTAACTTCTGCTTTGTTCCTCATCTGCCTTATTTACTGTTGCTAGGTAAAGCCATTTCCTGGAAGACTGAGTGAAAAATCACCCCTCCAATTCCTAAGGAACGAATCCTGCACGCAGGGAACTGCAGAGGGACGGGATGAGTCAGGGGAGCAGTGTGAAAATCTTCTGCAGCTGTGCCAGCAATGGGTGATGCTGTTCCCAGGCCTGCAGAGAATTTTTTTTGTTAATGCTGTTCTCTTCTTCAAAAGATTGGTGAGTTTTGGTTCACTGATCTTAAAAAATAAAAGGTAGCTGAGGGCACCGCTCTGTCACAGGTTACCAGTCTCAGCTGAAACTCAGGTGGTGAACAATTTATCCCTCCAAACATAAATGGTCCCTCCAAGCTGCCAGGGAAACACAGAAAAAAAAAATGGATTTTTGCTTTTATTTGTCCAGGGAACAAAAAAAAGGTGGGCAGAGCTTATAAGTGTGGTCCTCATGGACCCAAACAGCTTCTGAATTACAACATCCCCAGCTGAAGCTGAAAAAGAATTTCATACCAACAAGACCAGAATTTCCACGCCAACCTTTCAACTTCTACATTCGCAAGCTGGAGGGAAAAAATAAAACCCAAGAAGAAGAGCAAAATCCTGTTTGTAGCCAAGTTAACGAATTCCACCATGCATCTTTCATTTACACTTGGTGAAGTTTAAAAAAAAAAAAATACATCAACTTCAATTATCCTGCAGGCAATATGGACACATAGGAATCCTACTCCCACACAACTCATTTGGAGGCCAGCAATATTTATGACTAAAAAAACCTTAGCAGAATTTAAACAAACACAGGCTTTTCTGGGTGAGACTTGACGTCTATTTTTGTTTTCTGATAAATTAACCTGAGCAGCAACAAGAGATTCAGTGAGCTGAGGGCTCAGCTGTTGGAAATGAAGCCCATGGAACTAAAGCAATTTCAATGACCTAAACTGGTGGCTCTGAGAGGTAATTCCCTCAAATCAAGAACCACTTTATATTTGATAGATATTGCCAGGTAAAATCTACCAAAATGAGACATCTGTATTTTGAGAAATCGAATTTCTCCTCGCTAAAGAGAGCACTGCTCTTTTCAGGTCAGGATTTTATAGCATTTACTCAAAGTATTGTTTCTTTTGCCACCTTAGAATCTTCTGTGAGTCCATTAAAGCAGAAAAATCGCCACCACTGCAATATGAAAAAAATCCTGCTCAGGCTTTCACCCTTCCTAGGGAAGAAAAAAATTGGTCATGGATCCAAAACTTCCTTTACTTCATAGAAAAATTGTATTTTTATTTCCAAGAAAGCTTCCTATATTGTTTGGATACCCTGCCACATGGAGAAAAATTACCACTATTCTTGTTTGTCTCAGCAGATCCACCTCTCATAAAATAATATGAAAATCAGGGATCTCCAAGTGAACTTTCATTTGATTTAAAAGGATTAATTAGTTAGCAACCCACCAAAAATCCCAATATTCTTTCCCATTATTTATCCTTTGGTTAAAAGGCTTTGTTCTCAGCAGCAGTCAGGAACAAGGAAAACAAAGCAGATTTTTTATCAGAATCTCATTCATAACCTAATACATAAAAACTTAAAGTGATGTTCACAATTCCAGTCTCTTATAGCCAGGAAATGAAAATTCCAGGGTGGATCTTGACCATGACCCTTCCCACTAAATACTTGGAGCTGTGTTATTTATCACTGCATAAAATGCATTGAAGATCTGATTCAGGGAACATGACTTATGTGTTCTTCACATAAGCCTAATAAATTATGTGCACTTACAAATGGATATATAAATATTTTATGTATTTAAATAGATATAAAGGAATTAGAGGTTTGAGTAAGTATAGGGAGGGAATGTAGGACTTCCTTATCATGTTTAGGTAGAGGTGAATATGTACAAATATTTGTGCATGCATGGGAAAAAAACAATCCTATTAATATGTTGGATGTCCAGCTTCTCTCTTAATCTTATATTTTCATCATCTTCATGTGTTTACCTCTTAAAAAGTTGTGCTCAAATGGCATAAATATATGGAAATAGAACCATTGAATGGTTTGGATCAAAGGGAGCTTAAAGTTCATTCAGTTCCAGCCAGGGACATTTTCCACTAGACCAGGTGGCTCCAAGCAAGTCATAAAAAAATCCTCTGGAAATACAGAATCCAGTCTGATACAACATGGGGAAAATCTGTTTGGAATAACAACAGGAAAAACCTCTCAGGGCATGTTTTAAAGCATAAAGAACAAGATGAAAGTGTACCCAGCATAAACTGCAGGAATATCTGTGTACAGTAATGGTTTGATGACTGAGGGACATGAGGCAGAACACGATGCTCCAAATTCCAGCACCCAGAAAAACCCCCAGGAAGCCCAAAATGTTTTGAGCAATCCCTTCCACCAGCTCCTTTTCATGGGGAACCTCAAGCTTTGCCACTTCTGTAGGAAAGAATTCCACCTGTATTTTGATGCAGAGCCACGTGTCAGGGATGATGCCCAGCAGATACATCATTCAAATTAATGGATTAAAATTAAAAAGAGCGTAGGAGGAAGGTCAAGAAGCTGCATTTCAGGAGTGATGCTGAGAAGTCCCTTTTGGTCCATCCTTTGTGCCTTCAATGAACACTGCCTCGCATTTTTTGAGGGATGCACACACTGTGAAATCTGCAGAGATATTTTTATGGGCCTAATGAAAAGTATTATTAGTTTACATCCTAATCTTTACTAAGTATTTTAGGAACACAATCTAATGAGTAGCAGAGACGGCTGTGTTTTCACACCATAATTGCATTATGTGTAATTCAACCCCGTTGTCTCCTCACCAGATGGTGCCCTGGTAGAATGCAGTGGGTATATAAATGATGGATTTGGACTGAAATAAAATCAACCTTCGCTTGTGAAGTGTGTTTTACATTCCAGCACTGATTTCAGGACAAAACCCTGGAGTGCAAAAGCTGGAAAATCAGCAGAGGGAAATAACAAAGGAGTGTTACAAATGAATCATTGCAATTCAGGCTCTTCATACAAGGCACTTTTCTGCCTGCTCAGCTCTCACTGATGTGGAGATGTAAAATTACTATTTATGAAATTTGTGGAGGGCACAATGGCTGGCAAAAAACACCGAGGGCTGAGCAGTTGGACAAAGCCATCTGATTTACATGTTGAGCTGAACACATTGAGGTGTTCTGCAGGTAAAGAGTGGAAAAAGCAAAGTTGTAGGAGCAAACCTTGTGTTGTTCTGCCAGGAAAACTTGGACCTCACGAACAGACACTGTCAGAGCTTGTGCAACAGTCTCAAAGTCACAGGAGTCACAGAGCTCAACAAAAAATATGTTAAAATTATAAATCTTTGGATTTCCATGGGGAGAAGCAGGCAAAAGGTGATTTTACAATGGCAGAGGCAAGAGTGATTTGGGTTTGTTGTGATCAGCTCTGTGCTCCACATTTGTGCTGGTTTTGCAAGGAAGTGATTTTTCCAAGGGAGTTACAGCAAAACCAATCAGTGACCAGGTTTGAATATTGACATCTGGTGTAGCCACTAGAAAGGTGACAGGCCCTTGTGAACACACAGGGTTAAAATCAGAGAACTGCTCTTTCTTGTGGGAAGTTCCCATGGCAGACTTAAAGAGAATTCTCTCTCTAAATAAACTGATAAAAGTTCATTTTATAGGTGGTGAACTGACCAAGAGTTCCAAGTTTTGCCTCTGTACCTTGTCAGTAAGAAAGAAAAGAAGCTGCTGGGGGAGAGGGGAGTGTTTTGAAGGTTTTCTTCTGATTCTTATTAATTTTTTGCCTCCTGTAATTTTGTTAATAAACCTGTCTTTATACCCTTTCAAGTTTTGAACCTGCTTTGCTTTTTTCCTATCTCACAGCAGAAAAAAAGTAAATAATTCTAGTAGACACTACACAAATGGGTGTTTCCTCCTGGTTTTGACCTGAAACCATCACACCATTCCAAAAGGAGAAAAAGAAAAGTGGGAGAGTGCTACAGGAAAAAATAAATTTACCCAATGGCTGGAAAAACAACTGCACTGGGTAAGATGTGGATATTTGATTGGACCATCTGTGTTTGATGCATGAAGGGACCCAACAAATGTTTCTAAATATCTTGAGGGTGAGAAAATAATTGATAATAAAGGAAACTTCAGTCTGGTGCAGAAGGGTCTCATGAATGGTGCATAAATAAATTGGCAGCAGATTTAAGGCATGTATTTTTAACAGAAGTGTGATCAGTCCTGTGTGAAAAACAACCTGATGCCACCCATTCACAGGAAGATGAGGGGAATTATTTGGAATGGATGCTTTGATCAAAGATTATTTTCTGAAGGATGCAATATTCGATTTATTGGGTGACCATTTTAAACCCTAAAATCTCAACATGGACCAAAAGTAACCAAAATAATTCTCTTATAGAGATAGAAATCAAAGCAAAGGTGTTGCTTATTTTAAGTAACTGGACTATGTCACATTTGGATCCCTTAAATCAAATTCCTAGAGATAGGAAATGTATGAGTTTTCCCAATTTTATGATGTTGAAAATCCAACTTTCCCATAAAAGTAAATATTAGGGAGTGTTACAACTTTTTCTCCTGTAGTTTTTATCCCCACAGCCACCTCCAGTGAAATCTCTGTAATCTGAACTACAAAAGCTGTTCACCCACTGAAGCTGTTCACAGGAATTAGGATTTTTAGTAGGATGCAGCCCCGGAATTCCCCTGAACTCCCTCAACACGACAAATCTGGAGGATTTGGCTGTTAATCCTGGGGAATGACAGCCATTAAAAAAAAAAAAAAAAAGGCTGACTCATCTCCCCAGTCCATCCATGAAAGCCCCATCAGGCTGTTGTCCCTGGGAACAACTCTGTGGGGGCTGTGCATGTGCAAATGAGCAGGAGAGCACAGCTGGCATTTCTAATTCCATCCAACCCAAGAGACATATGATCTCAGAAGGATCTCAGCTAATTACACCGACTGCATCAAACCCAAATACTGAATCCCCCACGTGAAAGATGAATCAATCAATCAATAATTCTGTGCCATGTAGAAGTATTGAAATGTTTCGTTTTCCATCTGGGTGCTCTCGGATTTTTCTGACTTTTGCATATTCTGATTGTGAATAATGCTCAGAACCCAGCACGTGTTTACACCTCTGCACTGCTCCAAACCCTGCTGGGATAGTACAACTTGTTTGCTCTCAGCCTGTGATTTCAGAAGAAATAAACCCAGCAATGATTCTGTAGCACAAAGGACATGGCCAAAATGTATTTTCTGTGAGCAGAAGGAATAAAATTGCTTTTTGAATCAATGGTCCTTCTTTCCTGGTTTGCCACCACTGAGGAAAAACATCACTTTCCTCCCATATTGCATTTCAAGACAAACTCCATTCAGACAACATGGAATTCTTATAATTCCAGCTTTAAATCCAGGCTGCTTTTGTTACAGTGAAATGATTCACAATAACTTTGACAGCAGTGACAGTGAGAAAAGCTCTTTTCTAACAATCCTTACCACAGCACTTAATTGTTCCACGATGCAGAATGCAGAGGTTTTCCAGCACAAGAGGGACTTGGAGAGCCTCGTGTGTGTGTGTGTGAGAAGAGGAATTCAAGGCTGTGGAGATGGAAGGAAAGGCTACAAGGCTATGGCACAGTGTTTACCAATTCCATTGCTAGAATTCTGTTTATATTTCATGAAACCCTGCGAGCAATTGACTCATGAGGAGCTCTCATGTTATATGCAAAAAGTAATTAACAGGAAAAAACAGGCTGAACATAAATTTGTCCAGAATTCAAGTTGTGGAAATATCAAGCCCAATGCTCAGCACAATTAACACAGTTTATTTTTCTGACATTCATGCTTCAATTGGTTTTAATATTTTTCTATTTTAAAAACACTGATTTTTAATTTTTTTTGCTAATCATTTGCCAAGCAGGCTGCTCTGTGAAGATACATAGAATAGTATGGGACAAAAACTCTGCAAATGCCTGATACCAGCTCTGTGCTGCTCTAAAAACACTACTGAATACCATAAATATATATTAACTTGTTTTCTCCAAGTCAGAAGTGCAATCCCAGAGTGAACCAAATCCTGACCTCCCAGTGACTCATTCCAGCTGCTGCTGGATCAGTTTTAGCCCCAGTCAGGGCCCATTTGACCCTGAGAAACCCACACAGGTCTCTTTTAAAAAGCAGGAGGAGTCCCTGAGCTCGGGGGTTTGACTGTAGGACTTTATTTGTAACAACCCTGAGAAGTGAAATGATTCCATGGGTTACACTGCTCACATTTTTCTCTCCATGTGCGTTCCACCAGGCAGGGAGAAGAAGTCTCTTGTTTAGCACCTCTAAATAAAGATGCTGAATAAGTGACAGCTTATTTATGAAATATTGTATCGTTTGGTACAACTACAGCTGGCACCAAAATCCCCTAAACATATGTGATTGTTTGCAAACGTGTCCAGTGAAGGTGAAAACAATAATATGCTTTGCCTTTAACCTTTTGCACCAGAAAATGCTGGATAAAAAGCAGGAAGTTTTGTGAGCGATGGGGATTTTTTTTTTCAAATACTCTGCTTAAAATAGGCAGAGAAAATTTTATTATAAGCACACACGTAAGTGGTTTTCACTTCAGTGCCTGTTTTGTAAGTGAGAGATGTTCATACAAGTGCCTGAGATGCGAGAATCATGGAATTATAGAGAGGTTTGGGGAAGGAGAACGGGTTTTGGAAGGGGGCCTTGAAGATAATCCAGTTTTTAGTGTGGGACAGGGACACCTCCCACTGTGCCAGGCTGCTCCCAGCTCCAATGTCCAACCTGGCCTTGGGCACTGCCAGGGATCCAGGGGCAGCCCCAGCTGCTCTGGGCACCCTGTGCCAGGGCCTGCCCACCCTGCCAGGGAACAATTCCTGCCCCACATCCCATCTAACCCCTCTCCGTGTCAATTTGAGGCCATTCCCCTTGTCCTGTCCCTGCATTTCCAGGGCTCCACCTCTGTGGTCGCTTCAGAGGGGCTCCAGGGCTGGGCTGAAAGGCAAATTGCTAAACCATAAACAATTTCCCCTTGGGAACACATTCAGGGACAAATTCAGGACAAACCAGCTTGGAAGGCTGAGGGACAAATTCCAGCTTTGCCCAGAGCTGGGCAGGGCACCCAAAGGTGTTCCTGCCTGAGGAGCAGAGGAGCTCCATGAGCTCTAGCCATCTGCAGCACATCCCACCTGCTGTCCCAGAGTTGTCACACAAGAGCCTGACACCCAGAAAATCGGGATTGTTGGCCCTCCCACGTGGCTGCTCCAGTCACCTGCTGGCAGAGCAGATGGGATTTGTCCCCAGCTCCAGCCTATGTAGGACCACCTGCCTGACAAAGCCAGGCCTGAGGGGGTTCAGCACCATTTGAGGCTAAAGCTGAGCCTCAGCCTGCAGCACAATGCAGGAGATTCTCTTCTGGCTGAGCAATTCCTCTGCAGAAGGTGCAATTTTCCCATGGTCAGGCATCAAATGAGTGACAGAGCTGGAAGCAGAGCCCAGGAATCCTGGAATATCCCAGAACAGACAAGACTGGGAGGGACCACAGTGGTCCAACCCCAAGCAGGGCCATCCCAGAGCACATTGCTTGGACAAAGAATCCTAATTTATAATAACAGGGTCAGAAAGCCACCACAGGAGGGTGAAGGTGCCTCTGCCAGCCTTCAGGGAAAGAGTCTTGCTGACACAGAGCAGGATTTCACAATCCTGTGTAAGAGTTTGATTTTTAAACTAACAGACTCTGAGAAACAGTGACTTAAGACTCCCTCAATATTTGCACGTCTCCTGTCACCACATCCCCAGCAGTTCAGCACATCACCAGGGCTCTGCTGATTTTAGTGACTGGTTGCCAGAAAATGGTAAAACCAGGAGAAAACAGGGAGCTGGTTGTGCTGAGTAAGCTGCCATCGTTCACTCACAGAGTCACAAGCACAGAAGGTGCACAAGTTCAGGCTGTCTCCCTCCATCTTCCGAGCCAGTGCTTTGTTTTTAACATTATTTGGACACCTCAAGTCTCAGCAGTAAGTCTGAAGTGGAAAACAGCATTTGCAGGGTACAAAAGCCCCAAAGCCAAGTAGGAAACCAAAATGTCTTCTACTAAAATAAAAGTGATGCTGCAAACTCCAGCAGCAGGAAATCAGAGCTGGAAGAACTTAGAGCTGGATTTGAACCCACAAAGTTTCAAAGAGAATCAAAGATGTAACTACTTATATAAACAGGAGGTGGGGATTTATCTGTCTGTATATCAGTATGCAAGGATGCACTGCAATTATAATTTTATGTATATTAACGTTTAATAACTTGTGCTATTCAGTTTATGTACATAGACCATATTTTAATACAGTAACCATATTTTCATGGCATCCCTATATTAAGCAGTTCTTCCTTTCTGGACCAGGAATAAAGCACAGATGAACTTCTGAACCCATTTTGCTGCTGTTAGGTTAGAGGGGAAAAAAAACTACCTTATCAAGATCCAGTGGCCTGAGAAGTTTCCCCCATCAACAATCAAGAGCATTTCAGAGATGATAAAATACTTCATAAATCTCCCCAAGGAAACGATTAAAAAAAATGAGCAAGGTCATAAATCCTTAACATTTAACTCATCTCAACCCCAGTGAAGAAACACTTTATCAAAGGCAGTTAAATATAGCCAACCAGTAAAAGGAATCAATATAAACCATAAAAGAGATGGCCACAGAGGGGTGAGGGGAAATTCTGACAGTTCACAAAAAGGAGACAGAGAAAAGTAGGAACTGCAAAGTTCTGCTGAACTCCCCAGGCCAGCCAGAAAGTCTCTGTTAACAGGGGTTTTATCTCCAGCTAATTAGGAGAGTTAATACGTTTCCAGCAATGAATGTGGGTTGAGGAGCCCCATAAATTGACAATCAATCTCCTTTTTTTTTTCCCCTGCTGAGTGCAAACCGAGTGTTCTGGTGTGACACAAACGACACACGGAGCTGTGTCCAAACATCCCCTCATTAGCAGCGGCCATTAACCCTCAGCCTGCGGTCACCGAGGGCAGGCCTGGGGATTCATCACCTCACCAATTCACACCCACGTCCCTGCAGAGCCAGGGCTGCCGAGAGGGCTCTGATCAAAGCCGGCTCCTGCTCAGCCACGGAGCCTTTTACCGAGTTAGCACCAATTAAACCTCGGCTGGAGCCGCGCGGTTGGGCCAGTCCGCAGGCCGGGCTGGGCCTTTGAGCCAGCGGGAGATGAACTAAAGCTGCCTCAACGAGTCCAAATCCTGGTTTTCGGCAGGAAATTTGGAGCTTTGACTATTCCCTCTCCTCCTGTCCCTGTTCCCTGGCAGCAGAGCCCGACCCCCCCCGGCTGTCCCCTCCTGGCAGGGCCCTCCTGAGCCTCCTTTGCTCCAGGCTCAGCCCCTTCCCAGCTCCCTCAGCCCCTCCTGGGGCTCCAGCCCCTTCCCCAGCTCCCTTCCCTGCCCTGGCCACGCTCCAGCCCCTCCAGGGCTCTCCTGCAGGAGCCAGGACTGGCCCCAGCCCTGGAGCACAGAGGGACAATCCCTGCCCTGCTCCTGCTGCACACACAATTCCTCACCCAGCCCAGCTGCCAGGGGCCTCTTGCCCACCTGGGCACCCCTGGGCTCGTGTCCAGCCCCTGGCACCAGCACCCCCAGGGCCTTTTCCAGCTTTCCAGCCCCTCTGCCCAGCCTGGAGCTCCTGGGGTTGGTGTGACCCAAGGGCAGGACCCATCCCTTGGCCTGGTGGACTCTCACACCATTGGCCTCATCCCATGGATCAGCCTGTCCTGATCCCTCAGAGACTCAGGACATGCTGTTGAGACAGAAGAGTGAAAAATTCCCTCTCAAAACCATCAGTAATCTCAAAGGACCTGATTCAAACCTATTAAGTAAATGAGACTCTTTCTATTAACTTTCTATTTCTATTCAATTGGCTTTCCATTTGATCCCACGCACCAAGAGGGAAATTGTCCTTCTTTAAAAAAAATAGTTTGAATTAAGAAGCATTTCCAGTNAAAATAGTTTGAATTAAGAAGCATTTCCAGTGAAAGGGCCTTCATGCTCTCATATCTCAGTTTTTCTGCTGCAATTTAAGCAGAAATCCTGACAGTTTAGTTCCGTGCAGTGCATTTCCCCCCTTGCTAAATTATTTAAACATTTTGAGGGACAGAGGGTAGTGCTGAAGTAGCTCCAGCTTTGCTTGAAAACAAACTGTTTTTCTGCACTTGAGCTGCAGTAGCAGGGAAGTAATTTAGACCCTGGCAAATCAGGAAAGATCCACCAAATTATTGGCAGCTTAAACTGCAGAGTGCTGGAGAAGCCCAGACTGCTTCAGGCCACTGGCCAGCATTTAGGAGGGTTACCAGAGGATTGTTAACTTAGAAGTCTCCTGGGTGTTTTTGGTTTTTTTTGTTTTGGTTTGGGGTTTTGTTGTTTGCTTTTTTTTTGCTTTTTTTTTTTTTTTGGGGTTTTTTTTTTTGTTTTTTTTTTGCTTTTTTTTTTTTTTTGAGGGTTTTTGGCGTTTGTTTTTGGGGGGGGAGGATTTTTTTTAATAAGACCTTACAGACTTCCCTCTGAAGAGTGAGGATGCTGGGAAAAACAAAGCCAGGAAGGCACAGGGCTCAACACCAGAGGGAGAGAAGACCCAGCAAAGGGGCAGGAGGGAAGATAAGGAGCAACAGCAGTCAGAAATGGATTTTTTAGGTTGGAAAAGAGCTCCAAGACCATCAAGTCCCAGCTGTGCCCCAGGCCCACCTTGTCCCCAGCCCAGAGCACTGAGTGCCACCTCCAGCCCTTCCTTGGACACCTTCAGGGATGGGCACTCCAAACCTCCCTGGGCAGCTTTTTCCAATGCTTAACCACCCTTTCCATGCAGAAATTCCTCCTGATGTCCAACCTGAGCCTCTCCTGGCCCAGCATGAGGCCTTTCCCTCTCCTCCTATCACTTGTTCCCAGCAAGAGGAATCCAACCCCTCACCTCACTACAACCTCCTGTCAGGCAGAGTGAAAAGCCCTTGAGCCTCCTTTTCTCCAGGCTGAGCCTCCCCTGCTCCCCCAGCCTCTCCTCACATGAATTCTTCTCTAGACCCTTCCCCAGCCCCATTGCCCTTCTCTGGACACACTCAAATCCCTTTTCCTGTGCTTCTTCCCAGGTAGGAGAATGGAATTCTGCAGTTGGAACACACAGCCCAAGCTGCAGCTCACTCACCAAGGCCACCAAACAACAGATGGTGGCAACTTTTGATAGCAACCAATATGGACTGGCTTTGACCCAGTGAATTGGCAGCAAAAATATTTCCAGCTTGTTTTCTAATTCCTCCCAACCAGCTGTTTCTCCCATGGAAACATTATCTATTATGTATTACCTTACATTAAGTCCTGGAGATGCACTTGATTAAAGAAAAAACTAACACCAACCTGCTCGTTGCTGTGCAATACAAAATAGAACTGGCAAACTTGGCTGCCTCCTGTTTGCATTTTACACTGAGAGGTCAGCCTCACACTGCCTACCACTGATGCTGCAGAATTTCCACACCCACTTTTTCCTTGTTTACTTCTTTTAACTCAGCTCAGGCCAGATTTAACATGAGGGGGCTGGTTGAAAATGCCCTCTCCACGGCGAGGAGTTTGTGTCACTGCGTTTTTGCTTGGTGAGAGCATCGATCTGTCCACAAAACCAGGTCAGCTCTGAGGCTGGCCCAGATGAGGCAGCAGGGATCCATGCCTTGGTCCTGTCCCTGCTGCTGGTCAGCCAAGCTCTGGCTGTGCCCCTGCCCA
>VWYE01001413.1:7938-23214 GCA_013398995.1 Alaudala cheleensis
CCGGAGGGATCCTCAGTGGAACAGGGGATGTCAGGCTGATCCAGCTGCTGGGATTATTCCAGGAGATGGGAAAAGATGTCAGGCAGCTCCAGCTCCAGCACTGGGATCGTCCCTGGAGCTGGGAAGAGGTGGGATAAAACCATCCAGAGCTGGGATTGGTTTATTTGAACTCCCTGAATTCCTGCTTTGGAGCTTCCCAGGGATGTGCAGGGATCCAGGAGGAGCTGCTGCTCCCTCTCCTGAGAGCTGCCCCTGTGGGCTCGGAGCATCACCAAATCCCAAATGGTTTGGGTTGGGAGGGACTTTAAACCTCCCCAGTCCCACCTTTCCCTGTCCCAGGCTGCTCCAGCCTTTCCTTGGGCACTTCCAGGGATGGGAATTCCAAGGAGGAGCCCTGTCAAGGTGTCCCTGCCCATGGATAAGAACATTCCAAGGTCCTTTCCTGCTGGAGGAGATGGGCTGGCTCTCGGGAGCACCGAGTTCANCAATCCCCTCTCGGATCTGAGCAGATGAACGACAGCCCAGGGCTCCCAAATCCTCCTTTTTCCACAGCAGATCCGTGATTCCAAACCAGCCCAGCCGCGGGATTGTGGCTGCTCGGGGCTGTGCCGTGACAGATCCTGGCTGCCAGACCCCGGGGCTGTGAAAACAGCAATTCCCGATCTCCGGGAAGCGTTCCAGCCAGGAAAAACAACAAATCCCAACTTGCCTCTGGCATTAAAAACCGGAGGGTTTCGGGGGCGGATTCCTCCCGCAGGCCCAACAAACAGCTGGGGTTTGACTCCGCTGCTCGTCTGGGAAAGGATTCTCGTTTTGGGATCGTCGCTCCGTGATGGAGGAGGCAGGAGGAGCTCATGGAATCCCTGGATTCAGGGAATGTCGATCCCACTGCGAGTCGTGCTGCAGGGAAAAGCTTCAGACCCAAAGTCGCTTCCAGAGCTCTGGTCCAAAGCAGATTCAGTGGTGTTAAATGGGGTTTTTAATTCTCTTTTTTTGATAAATAAATTTGGATTCTTGTTTTCTCAGAGGGAGTGAGGCCCTGGTTTCCCGGAATTCGGGGCTGCCCCACCCCCTGGAAGTGTCCAAGGACAATGCTTGGAATAACTGGGATAGTGGAAGGTGTCCCTGCCTATGGAAGAGGGATAGAACTGGATGAGCTTTGAGGTCCCCCCCAACCCAAAGCATTCCCAGCTCCAAAATCCTCCAATTTTCCAAGGATTTTCATCTCCTCAGTTTCTTCAGGAACTCGCAGAAAATGGAATTCTCAGATTTAAAATAAAAATCTCTGCTGTAGGGATTGTTCCTTAAATCCAGAACTTTTCCAGGGTGGCTCTGACGTGCCCTGGTTTGCTCAGAACTGTTTAAAAGCGGGATTTTCCCCCGTTTCCTCGGTGCTGATAAGGAAGTTTTTGGTTATCTCTGATCCTTTGCCTGCTCCCCGTTGTTCCCGTTCCCGGCAGGGAATTTGTTGGGATTCACATGAAACAGCCTCGTGTTTTCCCTGGAGATAAATCCCAGCCTTGTGAGAAATGGAAACGCCAAAAGAAACTCGGGGAAATCGTGGATGGAACTGCTGCACATTCCCAACTCCAGTTCCCAAACTCATGGATTTTTCCATCCAGAACACAACAGACAAGGAAAAAAAAATCCTCCCTTTTCCTATTTTCCTACATTTCCATGGATTGAAAGCCTGGATTTGACATTTCAACTCATAAATTGGTGCTGCCAGCTGGAAGAGCGAGGTGTCGCTCCGAAGCAAACCCTGGAATGTCTGGAAGTGTGGGGATTACTTGGAATTCCAGGCTTGGGGATTGTCCCAATGAGACAGCGAGGGAAGTGTCACCATGAACTCAGTGGAGATACAAAAAAACCCCCAAAACTCCTCTTTTTGCAGCCTCAGGTTGTGTTCCCCTGCTCATGGTGACGTCAAACTTGGGGCTGGAGTGACACTGGAATGTCACCTGTGTGTCCTCTGCACCTCTGGGGCCTCCTGGGTCAGGGAGGTTCTCCGGGAGCTCCTTCTTCTTCTCTGTGATTTCCTTCTCGGCCTTTTGGGGTAAAAATGGGGAGTTTCTGCTCTGTCCTGTAGCTGCTTCCTGCCTGGCTCGGTGGCATCCATGTCCTTGGAATGCCGGAGGTGGCAGCCAAAGGTTTTGTCACTTCCTTCTCCATGGCTTTTCCATAAAAAGTGAAATTCCGGCTGCGGCTCAGCGTTCCGCTTGTACGGCACCGACACGGCCCCAGTGGTACCAGGAGAAGCAGCTGTGGCCATCCCAAATCCCCATGGCCATCCCAAATTCCCATGGCCATCCCAAATCCCTGTTGCCCATCCCAAATCCCCATGGCCATCCCAAATCCCTGTTGCCCATCCCAAATCCCCNCCATCCCAAATTCCCATGACCATCCAAAATCCATGCAGCCATTCTAAATTCCTGGAGCCATCCCAAATCCCTGTGGCTACCTCAAATTCCCGTGGCCATCCCAAATTCTGGTGGCCATCCCAAATCCCTGTGGCCATCCCGAATCCCTGTGGCCTTTCCAAATTCCCCTGGCCATCCTGAATTCCTGTGGCCATCCCGAATCCCCGTGGCCATCCCAAATCCCCATGGCCATCCGAAATCCCTGCAGCCATCCCAAATCCCTGTGGCTACCTCAAATTCCCGTGGCCATCCCAAATTCCGGTGGCCATCCCAAATCCCTGTGCCCATCCCAAATCCCCGTGGCTATCCCAAATCCCGGTGGCCATCCCAAATTCCCATGGCCATCCCAAATCCCTGTGCCCATCCCAAATCCCTGTGTCCATCCCAAATCCCCGTGGCTATCCCAAATCCCGGCGGCCATCCCAAATTCCCATGGCCATCCCAAATCCCTGTGCCCATCCCAAATCCCTGTGTCCATCCCAAATCCCCGTGGCTATCCCAAATCCCGGCGGCCATCCCAAATTCCCATGGCCATCCCAAATCCCTGTGCCCATCCCAAATCCCTGTGTCCATCCCAAATCCCCGTGGCTATCCCAAATCCCGGCGGCCATCCCAAATTCCCATGGCCATCCCAAATCCCTGTGCCCATCCCAAATCCCCATGGCCATCCCAGATTCCTGTAGCCATCCTGAATCCCTGTGCCCATCCCAAATTCCTGTGTCTGGCTGGAGACTCGCTGCTCATTCCGGGTGAAATCCGTAGGATTTTGATGAATGCCACATCATTATTCCATAGAATTCCAGGATGGTTTGGGTGGGAAAGGACCTGAAATCCAGGGACACCTCACACCATCCCAGGTTGCTCCAAGCCCCATCCAGCCTGGCCTGGAACATTTCCAGGGATGAAGATTCCACAGATTCCCTGGAAAAACCTCTCCCTGTCCTGTTGGCTGATCCTTTTCCCAGCACCCTTGGAGGACCAGCAATCCCAGTTTATCCAGGTGTCCACCTGAGATCTCCAGGCTCCCTTTTCCACAGGCAAACCCCCAAAAAAACCCCCTGGAAAACCACAGCTGGCACCTCAGCTTGGGCAAAGCTCAGCTTATCCCTGGAATATTTGGAGGCAGGGAGAGGAATCTGCGAGTCCGGACGTGCCCGGGAGAAGATTCCAGGCGGGAAATGAGGAGATGAGGAGTCCCTGGCATGTCTGGGCGAGTCTGTGCCGCGGAAGTCCCACGGAGTGTTGGCAGCTCGTTAATGAAGCTGAAAACAACCTCATTCTCACCCGGCTCCGTGCCCGCCCAGCCGTGGCCCAGGGATCTTGGAGGACGCTCGGATAATTCCACACGGAGCTGAGTCAGAGACGGGGATTTATGGATTTGTGGATTTATGGGATGGTTCTGCCGTGGTCCCGTGCCCGTGCTCGTCCCTCAGGGCCACCAGCGTGTTTATCCCTGGTGCTTGAGGCGCTTCCCTCTGTCCCCTGCTCCAGGCAGGCTTCAAAAATCTGTTTATTTAATTCTTGGGATGCAAATTCCAGGTTTTTCGGGAGTTTCCAGCAGATTTTGCCATGATTCAGGTGCTCACAAAAGGGCAGGAAATTTGACATTGTCACAGGATGTCACTGGGAGATTGTGGGGAGGGGACAATTCCAAAAAGCCTCCCCTGGCTCCATGGCCGTGGGTTTCCATCCAGGCAGGTGGATCAGAGCCTCTGTCCTTCAGCTGGGTCTGGATGAATCCTGCTCTGCTGAGCTCTGGCACAGTTGGATGTGGAATATTTAACATCAAATCCCTGTCCCAGAGCTGCAGGGTGGGGAGTTTGGCCAGTTCTGGCTTGGAAAGCCAAGTTTTTGGTCTTATTCTTCCAGGATAATTCCTGGGGAGTGTTTTTCCCTGGAAAACGCAGGTGCAGTTTGGAGCAGTGGGAAGGGCTCTGCCTGCACAGGTCCCGCCGGCTCTGGGTTTGGGATAAATCAGAGCAGCAAAAATGTGGGAAGAGTTCCTGCTCCATGGAGACCTTCCAGGTGTGTTGGGCATTCCCAGGTCCTTCTCCAGCTCCAGAATCGCTCTCTCCACGGGGTCTCAGCTCCTGCCAGGACCCTGCTCCAGTCCAGGCTTCCCCCAGGGTCACAGATTCCTTCAGGCATCTCCAGGGAAAGATTTTCCAGCTGGAGGATATTTTGTGGAAGGAGTTACTGCCATGAGCAGGGCTGGGATGACGATGGGGACACTGGGGACACATCAGTCACTCATGGTTTGAACCCAGAGAGGAAGAGCTGGCACTCAGAAATGCCTCTGAACAGTTTTGGGATTCATGGAAACAACCTGAGATGTTTCCTTCAAACCCCTCAGGTTTTCCAAGGGATAAAGGGGAATTGTTAAAGGACTCTGGAGGTGGTTTTAAAACCGTCAGTTGAATTATTGGGTTGTCCTTCACTTGAGGTGTTGCTGGGCCTTTATCTGAGTGGTTTGGGGTTGAGGATGATCTTCCAGACCCAAAATTGGAGTTCTGATCTTTGGTGTTTTTGTGATCTTTGGCGTTTTCGTGGTCTTTCAGAGCCAGAATTCCCCAACTGTTCTGCTCATGAGCCCAGGGGATGTTTTTTAGGCAAGATGTTGATCCAAGTCAGAGGTGCCAGCCCTTGCAGGCAGAGCTCAGGAACAGGGGCTGGATGTGTTTGCAGTGGGCTCGGGCTTTTCCTTGATTTCAGGTTCCAAAAGTGGAGTGAATTTGGGTCCCTCTGGAATGCTCTTGGTCCTGGCCCTGCTGTGACCTCACAGGGACTTTGCCACTGCTTAGAAAGGAATTTGCTCAGGTGTTCCCCAGCTTGGGCTCCTTTGTGCTTTCCCAACTGCTGGAATGGGGGGGAAACACGAGGACATTCCAGGCCTGGGGTTCAGGTGCCTTTTCCACACCTTAAATTGATCCGGTTTGGAATCGTGGGATGAATCCAGGAGCGGTTGGGGTTGGACAGGACCTTAAAGACCATCCAAGCCCTGCCGTGGGCAGGGACACGAGGATGTTGGGTGGGAATTTGTTGGGATTTTAAACCCTTCAGGAGCTCCTGAGATTTGTGTTCAGGATAAATTTAACCAAACCTGCCCAAGGGGGCAGGAAGGGGTTACCAGGGTCATTCCCTGCCCATTCCAGCCAATTCCTGGAGAGCTCTGGAGTTTCCAGGAAGGCTGGATCAGAGGGATCAGAGGGAAGACGGGGCCTCTCTTCCTGCCAGAGAGCCGAGTCCTCTCCATCCGGCGATGCCAAATCCCTCCTCCCCTCCCCAGCGAGTAATTACTGCGAGTAATTATCTGTGAGTAATTAGCTTGGGAAGGCTGCAGAGCCGGGGCCTGTCCTGCCTTTCCAGCAGGAAAAGCTCCCCCTGGACAGGCAGGGAAGAGGCTCTCGGAGGAGGAAATTGGATGGATCCCACTCGAGCGCCTGGAGTGGAGCTGAGCTCATTCCCAGGAGCTTCTGGAATGGGCCCGGGGGTTGGAGGGGCCCTTCAGTCCCTGGGAATGACCCCACAGCTGGGCTTTGTGGTGCTTCCCAGTTTTCCCCGTGTCCCCTCGGAGACAAAGGCACAGCCCAGGGTGGATGGAGCAGCTGCAGCCTGAGCGACGCCGTAATTAGCCCGGCTGCTAACGAGAGAACGCCCCCGCTCTGGCAGGGAGAGGGCCGAGCTCTTTCCAGTGTCATTCCTCCATGGAAAAGCCTGGCCAGGCCTGGGTTTTCCAGCTTTATCCCGCTTTTTTAACCTCCCTGTTCTCCTCCTTGCAGGTGTGGGCACCAGGGATTACTACAGGAAGATCGGCTACGAGCTGGAAGGGCCCTACATGGTGAAATGGCTGGAGTGAAAATGCTGGAGATGCTCGTGCTGGGAGAGCAGCAAGGACACAACGCTGATCCTGGGAATAACGCTGATCCCAGGAATGCTTATCCTGGGAATAACGCTGATCCCCGGAGTAACGCTTATCCTGGGAATAAAGCCCAGGACTTGCTTCTGCCAGAGCCCGCCAAGAGCTCCGGAGTTGGACTCGATGATCCTGGTGGTGCCTCCCAGTTCCGGGGTTTTATGAAATTGGGAATCATCTCTTCTGGGAAGAGCAGCCCTGGGATGGGACATTCCAGGTGTTAATCCTCGGGATGGGCTCCAACAGCTGCATTTGAGGGGTGAAAATTCAGGATTTGGGGACTCTTTGGAGCGTCCCTGTGGGAAAAACGCCCCTTTCCTGATGCTGTCAGCTTTTGTAGGTTCTGCATTAAAATTGGGTGTGTTATTCCAGGCAGGAATAAATTCTGTGCTTATTTATTTACACCGGGCTCGGCTGCTTCTGTCCATCAATCCCAGTGTCCATCCCAGGCAATCCCAAATCCTTTCCCAGGAGGAGGGTTGGGAAGCCAGGACCTTGCTGGTTGCTGAGAGGAAATCCCAAATTGTCCCTCTGAGCCAGGGAGGAGCTGAGGGGGGAAGGGATCTCGGAGATCGGGATGGAGATCCCAGGGGTGCCACCACCATCCCATCCCAGTGGGAATTGGGATCCCTCCTGGCTGTTCGCAGCTCTCCATCCCTGGTTTTGGGGAGGGTTTGGTCTCTCCCAGCGTGGAGTGCATCCTGTAGATCCTCAGATTCTCCTCATGGATCTCCTTGGAGATGGGGTGGGATTGATTTTTTTGCCAGGAATTTTCCATTTAAACCTTCTGTGGGCGTCCTTGGGCATCCACAATTCCGGAGTTTCGGAAGTCGCGTTCCCGTGCTTGACTCCAAACCAGGAGCGAGCGCCCGGAGCTCCGACCTTTTCCACCTCTTTTTGATGGGATTTCAGTCGGAAGCGGGGCTGAAATCCCATGGGGACGGTGACATTTGGAGTGTCACTGCAATAAATGGACCTGTCAGGACCCTTCAGAAGCTTTGCAAGGGCTCGGACACGTGGGAAAAACGGGATGAAGAGGAGGAATTCCATGAGGAAGGCTCATGGAAAGCACAAAGAAACAACAAAATATCCAGGGATAATAAAGTTGTGACGATCCAAGGAAAACTGGAGTCCCTGTAGGGAGGGACAAACCCATAGGGTTGGTGGGGATTTAAATCCGGATTTTTTCCAAGCCCTTGGAAGAAGGGCCACGCTCAGCTGTGGACACCAAGCAAAGCACAAAGGCTGCCTTGGGGAGGAGATGCAATTCCTGCTGGGAATCGGGGGAAATTTTCCAGAAAATTGGTTGCCCCGTCATCCAATTACCGGCGCTGACGTCGGAGCCGTGACGGCCCCGGCTTTTCCCGGGTTCCGGCCTCCTGGCAAAACCAGGAATCACCGGATCCACTCCCTCTTTTGTTGTGTCTGATCCCAGTCCCTTCGGAGCTGACCTGCAGCTTGATCCAGGAATAAATCCAGGTTTTTTTTTTCCCCCCCGCTCTGGGTTTATTTTTAGCTCCCGGCGCGTTCCGGGCTCGGCCGTGCGGAAACTCCCCGGGATTGTTTGGAATGAGGTGGATTCTTGTGGATATCGAGGTGGTTGAGCTGTTCCTGGTGTTCTTTGTGCTGGGATTGGGGTAAGGGCAGGAAAAGCTGGGCTGGAAAAGCCTTTCCATGAAAAAAATGGGAATATTTCGGATTCCGAGCTGCCCTGGAGACAACTGGAGGCTTTTTCCTCGTGTTCTGCACAGGAGCCACTCCAAGGGATTTTCCTGGTTTTTTTCCCAGGAATTTTGGGGTGATTATTTAGGGTTTTTGCTCTGTGGGAACAATAATTCCCACTTTTAGGAATTCAGGATATCAGCCTGAAGGTGCTGACAGCCGAATTCCAGCCTCTCCTCCTCCCTTCTGATGGAAAAAAAAGTGGATTTTTCACACAAGACCCTCCCAGAATTCTCCAAAACATCAAAAAAAAGACCAAAAAACCCTCAGTTTGTCCCTAAAACCCAACACACCACGGGATGTGCCCAATCCCAAACCTCTGGGAGGGAAACCTGGGGCTGGAAACACCCAAAAATTCCAGGCTGGAATAGAGAAAAACTGGGAAAAAAGGGAAATATTCCCAGGAATTCCAAACAGCACCGGGCTGGGTCCCAGGTGAGGTCAGGGATCCAAGGAAGGGCAGGGTGGTGGGAATTTGATCTTCTCCCAAGGATCCAGCTGGAATTCTGGATTTCTCCTTGGAGCTGGGACAGTGAAATCCTTGGGATCACCTCCAGCCCTTTTCCAAATGGGATAAAATGGATTTGGTCCCTTTCAATTCCAGCAGCAGCCACTTGGATTTGGGATTTTCCCCCCTCTTTTTTCCAGTTTGTGGGAGAATTGTGGGAAAACTGAGGTCCCTGGAGAAGCTGTGGCTGCCCCTGGATCCCTGGGAGTGTCCAAGGATGGATCTGGGATCCCTGATCCAGGATTGGGAACCACAGGGATCAGGAGATATCCTGGGATGAGGAGCCCCAGGGAATTCCCGAGGTTTCCAGGTGGATTTGGGAGAAGCCAGAGCTCCCAGAGGACCAGGAATGTCGGCACAGGACCAGGAATTTCAGAGAATTCCAGAGGGGGAAGGGATCAGGGATTTGTGCTGGGATTCATGGAGCAGTGGGAAGAGGAGGCAGAAATCCAGGAGATCCAAGGAAAACATGGATGGAATTCCAGACGTGGAAAATGGTGGGAATCTTCCACAGGAGCTCCAGGAGAGCTGGGATTTGGGAAAACAGGAGGCAGGGAATGGAATTCCCAGTGGGAAAGGGGAGCTTGGGGTGGGATTTGGGAAGGAATTCCTGGCTGGGCTGGAATTCCCAGAGAATCCCTGGGAGTGGCCAAGGAAAGGTTGGAAAATCCCAGGATTGTGGGGTGGGAATGGGATGGGATTGAAGGTCCATGGATCCCATCCCAAACCATTCCGGGATTCTGGGATCAAGGACACTCAGGATCCATCCCGAGGGGTTTTGATGGGATTTGGGAATGGAAAAGGGAAGGGAGACCCTTCCTGGAGTCCTGAATTCCCAGGGAATTCCTGAAATTCCTTCCCAGAGAGGAGCTGGGATGGGGCTGGATCCAATCCCAGACTGGGAGAGCTGGGAATGTGCAGCTGGATCAGGGAAGGATCCAGGAAATCCTTGGAGCCCCTTCCTGAGCCTCAAGGGGCTCCAGGAGAGCTGGAATTTGGGAGAACAGGAGCCAGGGAATGGAATTCCCATTGGGAAAGGGAAGCTTGGGGTGGGATCTTGGGAAGGAATTCCTGGCTGGCACGGCTGGCACCTCCTCCTCCTCCCAGAATTTCCTGAATTCCCAAAAAAACCCACTTTCAGCAGCTGGAGGAGCTGGCTCAGTGTGGCTGACATGGAAAAATCCCTTCTTTCCTGGGATGAGCTGGGATCTCTGATCCATGGATCTGATTGGGATCGATTTGGGAACAACACTGAAATTCCCGAAGGAAACGGAACCGACGGAGCCGATCCCGCCGGGATTTCGTCTTTCCCTGGATAAATCCAACCCCTTGGATCTCCATGGAAAAATATCCAGGTCTGAGGCATCCTCCTTAATCCCAAGGAATCAATTTCATCACCCCAACAGCTCCAAAAAAAAACAAAAAATGGAAAACTTACAGGATTTTCACCTTCACCTTGGAATTCAAGGAATCCTGGAGCCACATTCCCTCTTTTTTTTCCTTCAGGAGAGGTGAGGCTGTGGATAAAAAAGGTGGAATCACATCCCGAGGCACCAGGGATCCAGGGAAAAAGGGAATTTCACCCACCTGCAGCACCACCCTCATCCCAAATCCCGGAATTCCGGGAGCTGCCAGAATTGGCCCCGATTTTTTGGGGATTCCCAGCAGCTGGAAGCGAAACCATCCCCAAAATCCATCATTTTCCAGGCTTCCCATCCCCCACATTCCCAGATTTCCCTGGTTTTTCCCTTTTTTTTCCCCCTGGAATTGTTATTAATGAACTGCCATTTGAAAGGAGGGGAAAAACACCCTGGAATTGTCTCCCTCTCCCATTTTATCCCTCAGCCTCTGGATTCATCCTGACTCCGGAGTTGTTCTTTCCCCTGGGAATTATTCCCTGGAAATGACAGGTTGTCATTGAATCCCTTCATTTCCCAATTCACAGAGGGGAAAAAATGGGAATAAAAAATGGGAATAAAAAAGAAGAGGTGTCAGAAATGATTCCAAGGAAATGCTCCGTGTTCCTGCAATTCCCAGATAATAAATAAAGGGATAAATAAAGAATTCCAATGTTTTATTAATTTGTGGAGTTTGGAGGAATTGAAAACATGGAGGGATTAAAAACATGCAGCAGCTGTGGGGGAATGAGCCCAGCACAGGGAGGGGAAAAAAGGGAAGGAACAGAATTCCAGAATCCTGGAATTCTGTTGGGTGGGGAAAGAGGGGGGGGGGGAAATCCTAAAATTGTCCCAGGAAAATGGGGCTGGGATCAGATGCAGGAGAGCAGTGGGATGGGATGGGATGGGGAAAGGATGGGAAATCTGAATTTGGGATGGGGAAATCCTAATTCCAGATGGGAAAATCTACAGAGGAATCTTAATTAAGGGTGGGGAAAGGATGGAAAAATCTTAATTTGGGATGGAGGAATCTTAATTTGGAATGGGAAAAAGAATGGAGAAAATTCAGGATGGGAAAAAGGATGGAAAACCTTGATTAAGGATGGGAAAAGGGATGGAGGAATTTTAATCCAGGATGGGGAATCTTAATTCAGGGTGGGAAAAGGATGGAGAAAATTCAGGATGGGAAAAGGATGGAAAACCTTGATTAAGGATGGGAAAAGGGATGGAGGAATTTTAATCCAGGATGGGGAATCTTAATTCAGGGTGGGAAAAGGATGGAGAAAATTCAGGATGGGAAAAGGATGGAAAACCTTGATTAAGGATGGGAAAAGGGATGGAGGAATCTTAATTAAGGATGGAAAAAGGATGGGGAAATCCTAATTCAGGATGGAAAAATGGATGGAAAAATCTTAATTCAAGGTGGGAAAAATGATGGGAAATCATAATTCAGGGGAATCCTGATTCCAGATGGGAAAATCTATGGAGGAATCTTAATTAAGGATGGAAAAAGGATGCAAAAATCTTAATTCAGATTAAAAGGATGGAGGAATCTTAATTAGGAATGGGGAAAAGGGATAGGAAATCTTAATTAAGGATGGGAAAAGGATGGAGGAATCTTTATCCAGGATGGAGAAATCCTAATTCAGGGTGGGGAAAAAAGGATGGAGAAAATCTTAATTAAGGGGGGAGGAATCTGAATTCCAGATGGGAAAAAGGATGGAGGAATCTTAATCCAGGATGGGGAATCTTAATTCAGGGTGGGGAAAAGGATGGAGAAAATTCAGGGTGGGAAAATGGATGGGAAATCCTAATTCCAGATGGGAAAATCTATGGAGGAATATTAATTAAGGGTGGGAAAAGGATGGAAAAATATTAATTTTTATAAAAAATTTAGGGAGGGGAAAAGGATGGGAAATGTTAATGAAGGGTGGGGAAATCTGAATTTGAGTTGGGGAAAATGGGTGGGAAATCTGAATTCCAGATGGGAAAACCTATGGAGGAATCTTAATTAAGGGTGGGAAAAGGATGGAAAAATCTTAATTAGGGATGGGTAAAGGCATGGAGGAATCTTAATTCCCCAGCAGGGAATTCCTTCCCAATATCGCACCCCAAGCTCCCCTTTTCCACTGGGAATTCCATTCCCTGTGTCCTGTCCCTCCATGCCTTATCCCCAGCCCCTCTCCAGCTCTCCTGGAGCCCCTTTGGGCCCTGGAAGTGGGGCCTGGATCCTTCCTCTTCTCCAGGTGAACATTCCCAGCTCCTGGAAGGGCTCTGAGGAGTTCCTGGACCCTTCTCCAGGTGAGATGGGCCCAGTCTCTCTCTGGAATCCAGTGGAAAAGGCAGCCCTGGTGTTTGTGACTCCCATGTTTTTATCCAGGTGGGAATGTTTGGCTCCTCCCCCTGGCTGGAGCCTCTCCCAGTGATGGATGATGGAATTTTATCAGCCCTGCAGGGACCCTCAATTGGGAGCCATGGCAGGAAAACCTGGGAGAGGACCGAAAAAGAAAACTTTTAAAAATTAAATAAATTTTTTAAAAATTCAATAAATAATTTTTTTTTTAATTCTGTCACATTGCAGGTTCCTTTTGTCTTGTTCTCACCCAGGGATGAATGAGATTTGGCAAACAAACCCTCGAGCTGGGGCTGGGTGATTGGTTGTACCTCACGAGCTCCATCCAGCTGCCAGAAAAACGTGGCAAAACGGCCACTGCTTTTTCCTCAAGGGTTTTTAGGCACTGCTGACCCAATAAATACAGGTGCCACTACCCAGTAATGACACCTGTGGAACACTGAAGGTCTGCAGTGTGGACCTTTCTCAGGCAGCCACAGAAAACCACTCTGAAGAAGGAAGAAACAAGTAAAAAATCGAAGCCCTGGGTCTTTCATGTTGGATAAAATTTATGTATAAGATTGAGTATCATGGGTGTGAGCCAATTATATCTACTAAACCCTTGAACCCCGAGTGTTTCACCCTGTCAGATCACACATTTCTGATCAAACCCACAGCCCTGTGCTGTCACCCAACCTCAGGAGCCCGTCCCAAGGCCTCAAGTCAAATGTGGTGTTTGCTTGAGGGCTCAGCACCTTCTGACACAATCAAACTAAAACTCCCAGCATCCAGGTTTCTGACAAAAATCAGCTCTGAGGCCGGGACTGGAGCGTTTCCCGAGGGGAGCCATATCCATGGTAACTGGGAGCTGTTCCCCGGCGGGATCCGGACACCCCCGGGGAGCTCCATCGATCCCAGCCCGCGGCAGGGAGCCGGGAAAGGAGGGAAAAGGGCTCCGCGGGCACGTACCCGGCTCGGGGGGAGGGCACAGGGAAGGCGAGGCCTCCCTGGGTCACCGGGATTGACTTTCCAATAAACGGAGTCGGCCGGGAGGGCTGAAGCTTTTCCCTGCTTGGAATTTTTGTTCCCAGCGGCTGCCTCATGTCCCTGCGCTTCCAGCACCAATTTCCTGCTGCTCTGGGCCCTGCTGGGCTCAGGCTCCCCTTCAGACAGGAGCTGGATGCACCAGAGATGGATTTCTGCTCAGACTCGGGAGTTTATTAATCCTTATCTCCATCAGAGCCTCACCAGTCCTGAGCTCTGCACAAAATGGAGCCCTGCTCGGTCTCTACCAACACCTTTCCAAGGATAAATCACCCAAGGATGGAATGCCACCTCAATTATTTTGAGTTTAAACCCAATAACTTGTGGTCTGCACTGGGGGCTTTTCTAACCAATCACAAAAACTGCCCAAACCCATGAAGAAGAAAGTAAAAAGAAGGATTTTAGACAACACCCCAAATCCTCCATCTTGGCTCACACATTTTTGTATACTAAAATGTTAAATCTGTGTTTTTCACCCTGTGAGATCACACACTTGTACAAACCCCACACCCACAATCTCAGTGCTCTCACTCAGTGTTGGAAGCCTCTTCCAAAGCCTCAGATCAAACGTGGTGCTTGCCTGAGGGTCAGCACCTTTTAACCCAGAAAAACTCCAATTTTCAGCATCCAGGGTTCCAACACGTGCCCTGCTCCCCAGCCCTTCACAGGCTGACCCCAAACTCCACCTCAAGCTCCCTGTCCCCCATTCCAGGTTATTCCTCTCTCCGTTACCCAGAGATAATTCCCACTGCAAATTCCCACTGCGACCCTACAGGTCCCTCTTTCCTCCGCTTCCTTCTCCCTGTGCTCCTCCACACCATCCCAAATTTACCCCTAAACCCACATTAATCCCTTCCCCAACCCCTCAATCCTTCCTCCTTCAAGCTTCCCGCCCCACCTGCCGCTGCTGCTGCCTTCAAAGCCCCCGTTCCCAAATCCCCCTCCTTCCCCAAATCCCATCCTTTCCCTCAGCCCTCTCCCTGCTCCTTTCCAGAGCAGCTCCAAACCCCAACCTCCCCACGGACCAGCTCCAATAAAACACCATTCCCTTCAATCCTTTCCCATCCCACCGCCCCTCAGCCCCTCCCAGCACCTCCAGACCCCCTGCCCGCCTCAGCCTCAGCCCCTTTTCCCCATCCTCTGCCCCTCTCCAGGCCCCTTTTCCCCACCTCAGCCCCTTTTCCCACCCTCACCCACCATCCCCTCACTCCCAGCCTTTCCCTGCTTCTTGCCCAAAGCTCTTTCCCCTCCCCAGCCCAGCCCTCGTCCCCTTCCCCACCTCAGCCCCTTTTCCCCCTGCTCCCTTCCACCATTCCCTCCCTCACAGCTTTTCCCCGCTTCTTGCCTGAGGCTCCCACCTCAGAGCCTTCCGCACACCCCCAGGCGGAGCCCCTTGGCCGCCTCAGACCCAGCACTCAGAGCCGCTCGGTTCGGGCCGGTTCCCCTCAGACCCAGCACTCAGACCGGCTCGGGTCGGGCCGGTTCCCCTCCGGCCCCCCCGCGTGTGGGCGGANACCCGTTCGGTTCGGTTCGGTTCAGTTCGGGCCGGTTCTGTCAGCCCCGGCACCAGACCCGTTCGGTTCGGTTCAGGACAGTTCCCCTCGCCCCTCCCCACCGGTGGCCCAAATTCACCACAGCTGCAATTCCCGCCACGGCCCTTAGCCCCGCCCACCGCCCGCCTCTCAGCCAATCAGTGAGCGCCTGCTCCTCCGCACCCCGGTAAGGGACAAAGCCGTGCATGCGCAATTATTGTGCCAAGTGAAAACTACAACTCCCAGCAGCCTCTGCGGCAGGCGACGGGTGCGCGCTGAGGACAAATCTCATCAAAACCCGGGTTCTAGATCATCTATAACTGTATCTATAGATCTCTATCCCCACATCCACTTTAAAAAAGGCTCTCCCAGCCTGGGACTGGATCCAGCCCCATCCCAGCTCCTCTC
>VWYE01001414.1:15092-50332 GCA_013398995.1 Alaudala cheleensis
CTCACAGATTACTTTTTTTTTTTTTTATCTCCCATGCTTGTGGGTTTTTTTTATTTTTTTTTCTGAGCTCATTACTGGCTTGGCTGTTAATCCCTTCCACGACTCTATCCCTCATCTTCAGGGGCAGTTTAACAGTCCCTCTGTCTGTGAAAGGGCCTTCAGATGTGGGATCACAAAGCATTAATTATGGATCTGCAGTATCAACTCCGTGCCACTTGCTGCATTCGCGAGCTGCCAGAAATCAATGGGAAGTTTGAGAGGGCTGCTGCCTGTCATTTAAGGCTCCTTCACAGGCAGGGGCTGGGAAACCTCTGCATGACTTTTGGGGGAAGAGGTCTTTTGGTGCATGTGACACCATTATTTCCAGGGGAAAAGCTGGCTTGTGGGGTTTTCTTTGCATTTCAGCATCCAGGGATGAGCAAATCCTTGGAGCTGACCCCAGGCAGAAGCATCCTGGCCCTGTGAAAGTGTGGCTTCATTACACCAGTAGGATTGGTCTAAAAATCCTCTGACTTTGCCCCTTCCTCTCTCAGACCATCTTGGTGACACTCTGGCTCTTGCACAACACCTCAGTGTGACAGTCCAGCTCTCTAAAGAGGAATAAAATAAACCTAACTGAAAAAAATATTGGGTTTATGGCAGATTAATGTCTTGAATTGCTCCAGCACAGGTCCAGGTAAGCATCCACACCAGAACAGAAGGAAGTACATCTGCTGATACTTTTAGAAAGTTGTTTATTGTTGTTCTGTCCCGGTGCTGCCTGGAGTCCTCACACAGCCCCTCCTGCCTTGTGCAAAATCCTGCCTGAGCACTTCCCAAACTCCAATCCCAGCTCCCAGAGGGAGCTCATAGGGCCACACTGGGAAAGGTTTTACAGCCCGTGCATGGCCAGGTAAAAAGCTCATGGTAAATGCAGGATCAGAAAACGAGTCTCCTGCATCCCCACCCTCCTTGTTCTCCCGCCAAGGCTGGGAGNGAATAAAATAAACCTAACTGAAAAAAATATTGGGTTTATGGCAGATTAATGTCTTGAATTGCTCCAGCACGGGTCCAGGTAAGAATCCACACCAGATCAGAAGGAAGTACATCTGCTGACACTTTTAGAAAGTTGGTTTATTGTTGTTCTGTCCTGGTGCTGCCTGGAGTCCTCACACAGCCCCTCCTGCCTTGTGCAAAATCCTGCCTGAGCACTTCCCAAACTCCAATCCCAGCTCCCAGAGGGAGCTCATAGGGCCACACTGGGAAAGGTTTTACAGCCCGTGCATGGCCAGGTAAAAAGCTCATGGTAAATGCAGGATCAGAAAACGAGTCTCCTGCATCCCCACCCTCCTTGTTCTCCCGCCAAGGCTGGGAGGAGGCGGAGGAAGGTGCAGGAGGATGGGGAGGAAGGTGCTCCATGGTGGCAGGAGATGCTCTGTGGGGTCTGGCCCGGAGCTGCTGCCCAAGAGAGAACAGTGAGTGACCCACGGGCTCTGCAAGGCACAAACCTTGAGGCACCTGTGCCAAACGGGGCACAAAATGCAGTTGCACCAAACAGGGAGGGTGTTGCTGCCCTCTCCTGCCGGGGCAGGCTCCCACCTTCCCTCCCAGCCAAAGCCAAGGTGGGGCAGTCACAGAGACCTTCACTGTGAAGCTCCCAAAAGTGACATTTGCTCCACACAAAGCCACCCCTGCCTTAGCTTAGCAGCTGGGGAAAAGCAGGGGCCGAGCAGCAGGACCCCCTTGGGTCCATCCTGGAAAAAAAAGGGGGGAAATTCAGGATGCAAAAAGCTCCTTTCGATGGAGACTTTGCGTGTGGCAAGGAAGCAAGAGCTCAGCTTCTGTCCAGCCCGGCTTTCTCCTCACCCCGGAGCTTAGGGACAGGCTCAGCTGTCCTCTGAGTGTTCCCAGCCCCAGGGAAGGGCCAGGATGCTCCAGGAGGAGGCTGGATTTCTGGGTGGGGGAAGCCAGCACCTCGTGTCTGGCTGTGCTCTGCCACAGCGCGTTGCTGCCACCGTGAGCCCAGAGGAGTGGAGTGTTCTCAGGGAACAGAGGCACCAGGACAGCTGTGAAAAACTTCACAATAACTCCCCTGGACTCCTTTCACTTCACTCCTGGCAGGAAGGGCTGCGAGAAAAGCCTTGCTCTAAATCCAAGGGATGCAGGCAGGTTTTTGCCTGTGAGTCAACTTTGCCTGTTGTCCTCCTAACTCAGGCTCTGAAGCATCCTGAGCTGGTTAAATGCCCCAGGGAGGAACAGAGGATGTCCCACCATCCAGAACAAACCTCTAGGGAGTCACTTCTGGTATCCCAGAGTTTCTCCAAACAGTTTTGCCCTGTTCCTGGGGAGGGAGAAATCCTTGTGAGGAAGAGCTTCCCCAGACCTTCCCATCCTTGCTGTGCTCTCTCTTATCTCAGCTCCCAAACCAGTTCCTCCAGGCCATTCCCTCTCCCCTGTCCCCTCCTGTTCATCACTGTCCCCCTCTCTGGGGACAGTCTGTGGTGGAGCACAGGGGTCCAGCTACTGTGGTGGAATCCTGAGTCTCCGAAAAACCTGATTTCCCCTTTTTTAAAAGGCCTTTGGAACAGCAACAGCAATGCTCTGTCTGTGACAGGGAGCTTGGAAGGGAATCAGAAAAGCCTGGAATATTTGTTTCTGCTTTTAACAGCATTATTTCAATAGATGTGAATCATTTCCTTGCTTTTTCAATCCTGAGGAAGAGCAGGGCGGCGTGAAGATTCTCCCTCTCTGGGGGAATGTTCAAAGGCAGAAGCTCCTGATTCCTGCTCAGCCCCTAACAAGGAGCCAGGGTGTTTGGTTTGCAGCAAAAAGTGCTTTTCCTCTCAAGCATCCCACAGGCATTTCAGCTACATGCAGGTAAATGAAGAGTGCAAATTAAACCAGGGCTAGGGAAAAAAAAATCTCCATCCCTAAATATTAGTCCCTTCACACTTCTCAGTGTTCAATATTGCAGCCCCATCAGCTTTCTGGTCACCCGTGGTACCTTTCAGGAGTGTGAGGCACATACAAACAGGACAGGAGAGACCAAAATTATTCCTAATGCAGAAATCAAATGGGGAGAAAATTGTAACCTTGCACATCAGTCTCAGGCATCACAAGAAAGCAGCAAAAAAAGGATTTTCATTCAGTTCTGCTTTTCCTTCAGGAACAGCCCTTAAACAGAAGCACTACCTGTGCTGATTTACCTGGGAACAGCAATTAAGCACACTGATTGGCTGTTTGCCCATTAATCCAATTACTTCATTAGACAGGAGGGGTTTAGTGAGGGAGCCTTGAGGGGTTCAGTTCCAGATAAGTCTGGAAAAGCTCCCGTGCATTAATGACATGGAACCCCTGCTCAGGAGGAAGCAGCTGCTGAGGAAAAGCCTCAACACAAAGAGCAGATCCTGGCCCCAGCACGGGAGTGGGGCTGGTACCATCCCCTGGCTCTGCAGGGAACTGAACACTCCCTGCTGAGCTGGGGAAGGATTCAGGAGGTCTTTCCTTTCACACTCTCACTTGAATACTCTGTATTTACCCATGGAAGGCTCCAAGTGAAGCACCACTCTGGGTCCTACCAGAGAATCATGTCTGGGGTCACGTTTCCTGAGGCACCTGAGCTTAAAGACCAAGCCACCAGTCTGATGGCTGATGACTCTTGTGGCTTTCTGTTTCTGGAGTTATGTGAATATTTTCAGACTTTCAGATTATTTTTTTTTAATTTCTCCTCAAGTTTTTGCTCTTCTAGTTATACAATCCCAGAATGGGTTGAGTTGGAAGGGATCTTAAAGATAATCTTGTTCCAACCCCCTGCCATGGACAGGGACATCTCCCACTATCCCAGCTTGCTCCAAGCCTTGTCCAACCTGTCCTTGGACACTTCCAGGGATCCAGGGGCAGCCACAGCTTCTCTGGGCAGCTTCTGACAGTGCTTCACCACCCTTTGAGTAAAGGATTTATTCCTAATATCTAACTTAAACCTGCCTTCCTTCAGTTTACAACCATTGCTCCTTGTCCTATCACTATCTGCACATTATACACACTCCCTCTCCCTCCATCCCTTAGACCCCTTCAAGCTGGGGTGAAAGGCTGGGAATACCAATATTTATGTAGGTAAAGGTGAAGTTATTGAGAATAGATAGTTTTTGGGTTCCTAAGGAGAGGATGTTGCTCTCCTTTAGCCAGAAATCCTGCTGAGTGGCTGCTCCCACCAAAATCCCAGTGTGACCCTTGGTTCCTTCCCTCCCACATGTGAGACTTGAGGTTCCCTGCCACAAGAGGGATTCCTGGCCTGGACATTCCCTCAGGCCCCACGACAAGGAATTTGCCTGTCTGGAAGCATCAGGATTTCTTTTATCACAGCAGCCCAGCAACCTCCTCCCACCTTCCAAAAACACCTGGCAAAATACCCCTGTTACTACAACCTGGATCTGCTCCCCCAGCTGTGTCCCAGAGCAGGGAGAGGGGCTCTAAATGTAGGTGGGAAGAGTGGGGAGGGGACATCAGGGGGTGTCCCCTGCAGGGCAGGAGACTCTGCTGCCTTTCAAAGTCAACCTGAGCAGCTGTGCAGCTCCAGCAGCCAATTTTCCCCTCTTGCTTGCACTTTGCTGGAGTGTTTGGTCTGTCTCTGCAGAGAGCTTTTATTGCTGAGATGGTTCCTTCAGCCTTGTCTCAATTTGCTTTTAGACTAACAAGCTATGTAGCTGCAAATTAAAAAGATGGAAAACAACAATAACCAAAGCTCTGCCTCTCTCTCCCCATCCCTCCCCCTCCTTCCAAGAGGACGCTGAAAGATTGAAAAGTGAGTCCCTGGAAGATCTTTCTAGGTCACAGAGACCTTTTCTTAATGCACTGCGAGTAGAGGAAGGGTTTGTGATTGCTGGGCAGGGAGCTGGGCTCACATCCTCACCTGGCTGCAGGCTCACAGTGTATTCTGCATCTATTAATTACAGAACTCCAGGGGATTAATTTGTACAAAATGGGTAAATGACTCCCCTTTTTCCAGTCTGGCTGCTCAATTTAGAAGGTCACATCTCTGGGGCACAGACTGCCTTTTCTGGGGAGAGAACAACCCCAGGTGTCCATCAACAGGCTGTAAATCACAGCCACAATGAGCAGCATGAACTACAAGAGCAAAAAACACCATTCCCTGGCCCCAAACCCACCATCCTTTATCATTTCAGCCAAATGAAATGTCACTTTTTGGCGTTGTGATCACACTGTTTATAGGAAGGGCTCTTTTCTGAGGGAGCACAATCCTGGTATCAGAAGGATTTGGAGCACAGACTCTGTTCTTCAAGTCTGAGACAGAAATGATGAGCTCAAGGAAAGATTCAATAAGGTAGAAAAGGGAGAGAATTTGAAGATCCAAATCCTGACTTCAGGTCAGCTTTCCTTCCCTGCAGGACCAACCAATTTTGGCCAAATGGAAATGACCAAGGGAACATCAGCTGAGCATGAGGTGGGGGTGGGTTGGACAGAGGAAGTGGGATTACTCAGGAAAACATGAAAGGCATTAACAGGCCAATGGGCAGGACTGTGGAGTTAAATATTAGATGGCTGGGAAAAGCTCCCTAAACAGTCTCTTGGATATTTGGCTGTTTTCAAAGGGAAATGCTGGAAGCAGCTGCTCCTGGAGATATTTTCAACTTTGGGGAGGCCAAATGCTGTAGGACACAGTGAAGGGAATATTAGCATTAGCTGAGAGGGACAGCTCTTTTCCAAGTGTTATTTTTCTGCTCTGCTCCTCTCCCAGGAGCATTCTCTCCCTCCTTGGCTGTGAATGCTGTGACACAGCAGACACCCCAGTGTGCAATGCTGGGAGATTCCCAACCCTCCACATTCCTCAGAAGTGGAATTTGCAGCATGCTGGGCCTCAGGATGGCATCTCTCCTGGGCTGGGCCTTGGAGATTGCTGATGGATCTACAGCCTCTGTTCTCTGTATCATAGGAAAGGCCAGAGAAGTTGGAGACCAAGAACCCCAGAATGGTTTGGGTTGGAAGGAACCTTAAAGCCCATCCAGTTCCACTCCCTGCCATGGGCAGGGACACCTTCCACTATCCCAGATGCTCCAAGCCCTGTCCAACCTGGCCTTGAACAATGCCAGGGATCCAGGGGCAGCCACAGCTGCTCTGGGCACCCTGTGCCAGGGCCTCACCACACTAACAGGGAAGAATTTCTCCCCAATATCTAACCCAAACCTACCCTCTGTCAGTTTAAAGCCATTCCCATTTGTCCTGTCCCTCCAAGTCCTTGTCCAAAGTCTGCCTTCAGCTCTCCTGGAGCCCCTTTAGGTACTGTAAGAGGCTCTAAGTTCTCTCTGGAGCCTTCTCTTCTCCAGGTTGAAATCTCCAAATCTCTCAGCCTGTTTTATAACAAAGATTCTCCAGCCCTGTGATCAGCTCAGTGGTTTCCTCTGGAGTTGCTCCAGTGGGTCCAAATCCCTCTTGTGCTGAGGCCCAAGAGCTGGATGCAGTGACACCTCCGAATCCTGGTGGCAATGTGAGAGAGAAAGGGAAACCTGGGAGAACAGAAAGCATTTGCAAATCTTCACCTCTTGTTATGCACTCCCACTGCACAGCCAGGGCTGTGTTCAGCACACCCACTTCAGCATCTCCCCTCAGGAGGAGGGCACAGGGTTTTGAACCCTGACTAACTGCCTGTGGCACGAAGAAAGGAGCACTTTTATTTTTCTGGGTGGGTTGGCCGAGACACAGAGCACTGAACTCGTGTTCTCTCCAAACCTCAGCATCAAATGGGATCAGCAAACAGAGCTTCAAGGGGCTTGGAGTTATCTAAACCCTCCCCTCTGCTCTAAGCCAAGACCCTCTGTTATTCCCAGCTATTCTTAATATCAGTTGTTTATTGTTTTTAGAAAGTCCAGTGTTAAAAGTGCCCAATTCATCTGCATTTTCCACTCACTCCAGGATTTTAATTAAGTTAAATGAGCAGCAGGTGCATTTCCTCTCACTCCTGTATTTCTCTATTCTTCTGCAGGATAGGAAAAAAACCAAGGAGACACACAAGGTTTCTTAATTGTCCAAAGATGCCACTGACAAATTGGTTAGTTTTTACTGACTCTGTTTCACTGCTTTTTTTTTTTTTCCTACAGAAGAAAAGGCCATGCCAGAGGAATATTTATGAGCCTGCACAATGGGGAAATGGCTTGTAAAAGTACCTACAGCAGAGCACAGCACAGACATGTCTATTTGCTAAGGAGCAGGACCAAGTTACTGAATCTGGGGAGCCACTGATGTATGCAGTAATAGAGTGAAATCAAGCTCCAGAATAAAATGTGCAGTCAGGCAGAGACCCAAATGAAATGCCATTGCGGGATACAAATGAAAAATTATCAAAGGATAAAATGAAACCCATCAAAACACAATGTCCTTCACTTTGTTGTTTTTTATTCTAATTCAGAAACATTCTGGTTTCATCTCCAGCCAGGCCCTAAACAGAGGCAGACTTGCATGTTGTATTTCAGGCGTTCTTTCCTCGCTCTTTTGTTCTTCTATTTCTCTTTTTAATTCAATTTTTTTTTTAAAGTGAATCCTAAGTAGGAAAAAAAAAAATATTCTTCCTTTGTTTCTAATCTGAGCAGTTTGCCCTTTGCCTGCAGGCTCTGCTCTCAAACCCCAACCCATATTCTGACCTTGCTCCCTGACCTCCCCCATCCCCGTGGCTTTGCCTTGAGCATCCTGGTGTTAAATCCAGAGCCTGGGTTGGGACAGGAGGGTCTGTGAAAAAGAGATACCCAGTTTTTCTTCCCTTAGAGGACACTCCACCTGGTCCCTGTTATCTCTTGCTCCTCTGCCCTCCATCAGTACAATGTTTTAAAAGTGTAATTGCTCCAGTTTTAAATATTCACAAATTATTTTCCCCTTGCCATGGATGCCAGATTTTTACTTGCTGAATGCTCAAGCTCTCTGCCCTAAGAAATGACCCCCTGCACCCTCAAAAGGACTTAGAGAGAGGAATGCAGTGTTTTTCCTGCAGTGATGAGGCTGAATCCTTTACTGAAGCACAGGATTTCCAGGTCTGGGCAGCAGCCTGGCAGCGCTGACAGACATTGCTGCTGCCTCCCTGGGGCAAGGAGAGGAAAATTGGCTGTGTTGTACTAACAGAGCAGGCAAATTGTTTCCTAGAGGTGGTTTAACTAATCAAGCACAGTCAGAAGGCACAGATGTCCTTTCCTCTGCCTGTGCATCACCAGGGATGCAGGCTGGGTGCAGGACATGCATGAAGTGATGGCAAACAGCTCTGTTTGGGTATTTTTCACAGATTTTTGGGTCTGTGCTGACAAGTGTTACCTGCTGCACTTCCATGTGCTGTTCCTGAGATCACATGGGCAGAGCCCTTGAAACTCTGGTGTTGGTGAGCAAAACAAAAGAGGTTTTCAAGATTTAGAGGGTAGATTTAGATTGGATATCAGGAAGAAATTCTTCCCTGTGAGGGTGGGGAGGCCCTGGCACAGGGTGCCCAGAGAAGCTGTGGCTGTCTCATCCCTGGAAGTGTCCAAGGCCAGGTTGGATGGGGCTTGGAGCACCCTGGGATAGTGGAAGGTGTCCCTGCCCATGGAATTGGAATGTTTTTTAGTTGCCTTCCAACCCAAACCACTCTGTGATTCTCTGTTTCTATGGTTTGGGGCAAAAACCCCTCTGTTGCAGAACGTGGGGAGGTTTCCCAGTCTGAGTGCTGAGGAAAGCCCAAAAGTTGATGCCCATCAGACACAGGGAGACACTGAAAGGATCTGATCAGCACATCTTGTTCCAACTCAGGCCAACCACACTTCAATTCACCACAGAAAACCTCCGTTAAAATCCAGGCTTGGAATACATTGAGTTATTCCCCATCAAGGTTTTATCCTCGGGGCATTCAGAAACATCACCCCAGAAAGTCCCCAACAGCCACCTCCCTTTCAACACCCTTCCTCAAATCTTATTTTTTCCACACTGGTTCCCCAGCCCTTCTAGCTGAGGCATTCAGATGTTCTGCTCTTTTTTGACCACACGGATCACTTCAAGCACATATTATTGCGTTGCTATGGTTATATTAGGATTGCAGTTTCCCTTTGTATTTGATTCAAGCCCGAAATGAGTTCTTCCTACATAACCAGTTTTTCTAATATAGAGATATCACAATTGTGGGGTTTTTTGTTGGGTTTTTTTTTTTTTTTTTGCAGCCAATATCAAACATCATTTCGACATTTCAATGAAATGGAAAGGCTGATGTGTCCCAGTCAATGCAAAATTCAATCCACCCTCGGAAGGAAATTTTGTAATCAGTTAAAAATTTGGCTGCCTAACTTTTAGATGAGTAAAATTAGAGAAGATGGATGCTGGCTGAAGCACTGAAAATATGATATTTCCAAGAGAACACACCTTTGCAAGAGTGCACAAGATGAATCATGAACAGTCATTGTGAAAAGGGGCAAAACTCTTTAAACCCCTTTCATTCGGGTTGATTTCTTAATTAACACAAGTCCCAGCATCTGATTTGGGAGAAAGACCAATTTTTGCCAGAGATTCAAAATTCTGTTCCCTTTTGCTGAGGTGAAAACACTCACAGGAAACAGCCATGAGGCTCCTGCTCCTGGAACAAAGCTGAAGGAAAATGCAGATTGGTAAAGCAATTTTGAAGACCAAAGATTAATCTGAGAGGAAGATACCAATAAAAACACAAACCCCTTTAAGAGTCAGGCTTAAAATTAAGGCTACAAGAGCAAATTTTGAGCACCTTACACATCATCTTGGGAAGGGAGAGGAATACAAGAGGGATCACTACTGACAGGTGTTCCCATCACAGAAACTTTACTTGTTGCCTGGCCAGCTTCCTTCCTCAGGGACAGGAGATGCAAGGATACCGTGTTCCATCTGCCTGCCTGGAACTCACTGCCCACCAGCTGCTGGGGTGGGACAGTCCCAGCACCAGCCCGAGTCCCTGAGCAGGGCTGCTCCATCCCAGGGTCTTTGGAGAGTGACCCCTGAGGCTCTTGGGGACGCCTCGTCGTGCCTGAGGGCGGGGAGGCCCTGGCACAGGGTGCCCAGAGAAGCTGCCTTTGGATCCCTGGAAGTGTCCAAGGCCAGGTTGGACAGGGCTTGGAGCAACCCGAGACAGTGGGAAGTGTCCCTGCCCATGGCAGGGGGTTGGAATGAGATGATCTTTAAGGTCCCTTCCCACCCAAAACCATTCTCACCATGACTGTCCAGCGCAAAACCCCAGCGCTCCTTCTCTTCCATCCTTCCATCTCTCCCACCCCAGCCTCCCTCCAGGCCCTCCTCTGGGAACACCCTGAGCTGCGGAGATGTAAAACAGGGGCAATCAGTGCAGGGGGCCGTCTGAAGGCAGCGCTGCTTTATTCCTACCCCACATCTCCCCCTCCTCCTCCTCAGCCAGCAGCGATGCGCGGGCTTCTCCTGCCCTCAGCTGGCTGCTCTCCGCAGTGCTCAGCGCTCCGTTTCCAAAATCCCAGCCAGCTCCGAGTAGGGAGGAAGTGGAGAATTCACCTCAGCATCATTCAAGCACCGTTTGATGCCGCCCCTCTCTCCAAAAACCTGATGGACAGAGGCACAACCAGAGCTGGGAGCATCAGAGCAGAGAAAAGCTGAGCTTTCCCTGATGGTCTGTGTAAACTCTTAATTCCAGTGTCACAGCAAGCAGGGGAAGCGCTGGAAATGCAGGAAGACAGAGGTCTGGTTTGTGAAACGTTGATGGCAAACAGAGAAAGAGGAATTTACCCTTGATAAGGGAGTGAGTAGTGTGGGTTCCCACAACACGGGGCTCTAAACTGGGTGGGATCCACTCCTGGGCGAGAGGAAGGGGAAAAAATCCCTTCCACAAAACAGGGTATTTAATGAGGTGAGTTACTCTGGCATTGCAGCCATAAAACCACAGAATATCCTGAGTTGGATACCTGCAGACATCATCCAGTGCAGCTCCTGGCCCTGCTCAGACACCCCAACAATCCCTCCCTGTGCATCCCTGGGAGCATTGTCCAAACTCTCCTGGAGCTGTGCCCCACCCTCTGAGGGCAGAAACTTGTCCTGAAATCCAACCTAAACCTCCTCTGGCACAGCTCCAGCCATTCCCTCAGGAAGCATCACTCAGACCATGACTGCATTAGCAGCAATGTGCTTATTTAATGTCACCATGATGTCATGGGACTGAGAGGACGTGCTGTACCCTCCTGGCTGCTTGTGGGTCCACATGTAAATTAGTTTAATGATTTAAAAGTGTCTGAAAGATGGGTGTTTTTTAAAGAGCAGATTCCCAAGGAAATTGAAGTGTCTTCCAGGTGGGTTTTGCCACGTTCAGGAAAGCTGCCAACTTATATTTCTGAAATAAAGCTTTGCATGGGTTGTGCAGTGGAAGGAACTCTGTGAACTCAACAGAGTCAAAAATCCATAATTACAACATCTTCAAACAAGCTCCTCAGGGCTCCTTTGTTTTCCTCACAGGTCGTGGGGCAGGACTTTCCCCTGTGCCTCAGTTTCCCTCACCTGTGAAATGAAGATGTTCTGCTTCTCTTAAAGCACACCGGGGTAACCAGTGGAGAGCTGGCCTGGCTCTGCCATTTCTAAGGACTTTCATACTTTCTGCAGATGTGCAATGGACAGAGGCTCATGCCTGGCTGATTCCTCATTTCTACAGAGGAGAACTGATGCCTTTTCCTCCCACAAAGACCTCAGCTGGATCAGCCACAGCAGAGTCTGACACAGAAGGGTCCCTGCACTCAGCTGTGTTGTTTCTCCATCCTTGTATCCCCACCAGGTGTGTCTGCAAAGGAGCAGGATCATTGCTGTTTAAGAAGCAGCTGAGATCCCTCCCTACAGCTTCCCAATCCAGGATTGTCCCCAAGGAGAGGAGGGGACAATCAGTGCCCAAGGAGCCAGGGGTTATGGGCAGGAGTGGCTGCCACCACTTTTCCTACAACCCAGTCCCTGCTCCCTTCTGACAGCACCTCCTGCTCTTCTGGAGACATCACAGCTGGAAGTGAGGGGAGAAAACATGAAGATGTCCTTGGGGAAAGGATGGCAGGAGAGGGGTGTTAAGGAGGGGAACAAAAGCTGCTCCAACAAGAAAACTATTGCCTGGGGACGCCATGAGCATCTTCCTGTTGGGGACACAGCTGAATTCTTTCCAAACAAAGGCTCTTCAGGAACATTTTCTACCCTGTGAGGGTGAGCAGGCCCTGGCACAGGGTGTCCAGAGAAGCTGTGGCTGCCCCTGGATCCTTTGAAGTGTCCAAGGCCAGGTTGGACAGGGCTTCAAGATGGAGTTTTGAAGGTGTCCCTGCCCGTGGTAGAAACACAGAACAACGTTCTTTAAGCTCCCATCCAACCCAAACTGCTCTGTGGTTCTGTGGGGTTTGGAGGTTTTTCCCATGTCTGTTTTTGGAGGTACAGCAGGACACAGAAAGGGAACAGCAAGTGCAGAGGTTGCACAGAAGTTTTAATACTTTTGGGGGGAAAAAAAACCAAACCTGTGACATGAGCAAGTTTCTTCATCACAGGCACCTGCTGAGATGTGATCTGGCTTTGCTTTGGGAAACTGCTCTGATGTTTTTGTTCGTGGTTTGGGTTTTTTTTTTTTTTTTTTGTGTGTGTTGGATTTTTCTTTGGTTTTAATTTGACCAGCACTAATTCAGAGTGTTTCTTTCCTTGATTAACTTTGGGAGAGAGCTATTCCTTCTCTCACCTCTTGAATCCCCAGTGTCTCTGGCTGGAATGCTGCTGTGACCCAGGGAATTCCCCTCTAGCGTTTATCTTTCCCAGGGAATCCCCTGGATTTAGGAAGGGATGTTTTGCGAATTCTACCACGCGAGGGCAGCCTCTCCCACCTTCCCGTGTTAAAAATCTTCCCAAACCCAGGATAAAAGGCTCTTTAGTTTGTTTGAAGTCCCTTGACGATAATATTGCTGTGGTGACACCGGCTGCTGGCTGATTTTCAGCGAGAGTTGTACAAACAGTTGGACTTGATGATGTTAAGGATGCCTTCCAACACAAATGATACTATTATTCTATGAAATATCGTTCTATTATATTTTTAAAAAAATTAAAAATCATCACAAGTCTTCCAAAAAGGATGCCTGGAGCGACAGGAACATTGCTTAAGGACAGAGCTGAAAGTACTCCCATACCTCAAACTGCGACCACTGGAAGCACGGGGTTAAAAACAAACGCAATGACTGATGAGTCCTGTGTGAGTAACGCTGAAATCCTGGCCAAGTCATCTCCAACAGGCACAAACCTCACTCTCCTGGCTCTTACATCAAGAGCCACCACGTACAGCAGATAAATAAAAGGTTTTTTGCATCCCAGAGGCAGCAGCAGATTTATCAGCTGCTGTTTGATGGAGTCACCGCTGCATGGGGAGAGAACATCCCACTGAAGGCGCTGAATTACTCACATATTTTGCCCTGGGTTGTGTCCTCCTCTTGATTTGTGCACTCCTAAACCAGTGGAGGTGAAGGACCTGCATTCCCAGAGCAGAGAGCAGCAGGAAGAGCCAGAGTGGTTCCTTCCACTGTTAAAACACGGCTGTCTCCTGGGTGTGGATGGCAGCCCTGCAGTCAGAATCTCTGCAGAGGAGGACTATCATAAAGTGACCTTCTTTCTCTGATCACTCCTGAAGGACTGATCCCAGATTTCACCCTGGGGTGCCTTTAAAGAGTTTTATGATGTGTTATGCTTAAACTCTGTGTATAGGATTAACCTCTGGAAGAATTCTTCCTTCCCCTCTCTGGACAGAAATGGTGTTTTCCCATGGGCTGAGCCTTCATCTAGCAGAGCACTCAGCATCCTCCTGGGCTTGCCACAACCCAGACACAACAGATTGGCCAAAAAGAGCCCAACCTGAGGAACTGTCACAGCCCTTGGAAGCTGAATTTGTGCAGAAATTCAAGCCTTGAGCTTGATTCCCCAATGCCTCCGCTCTGCAGACTGTCCCAGCAAGTTAATCAGGAAGATTATCAATTTACACCCACTTTTCTTGAACATGAGCAATTGACTATCAGAGCAGGAGTGGATTTGGCACCAGCCTTAACATATTAAGCAAATTAAGAGCTGGGATAAAAATCATTATATCTGACAGGGCAATTTGTGCATCAGAAGATGGTGTGCTTTTAATTCGTTGGCAAGGAGGAGGGGGAAAGGGGGAGCATCCATTCCCTGCAAACCCAAAGATAACTGGGTGTGGTTTATTCTGGTGCCAACCCTTCCAAATAAGAAATAAATTATCAGGCAACTGGCACAAAAATGATAAACACGTAAAAGAAAACTTGGCCGTTTCTTGCAGAGAAATTCGTCCTCTTATCCTGGCACCACGCTGAGGGGAAATGTGGGATGGGATAAAAGCAGGTCAGCTGGGGACACCCCAGGAAAGGTTTGTTCAGGATGAAAGAACTGTGAAAACCTCCCCTACCTGACACCCTCATGGCTCAACCAGAGGGGACCAGGGCATGGAGAGATTTCCAGGGTGGGAGTGAAGGCTGAGTTGTGGAAAGCTGAGTACTGGCGTTTCCTTTGATCCAGTCTGGGACCTCCAATGAGAGAGATGACACCTTGGTTTCCACCTTACCCACCTTACCTCTGTGTGGGAGGACATTTTTCATCCTGAGATTACAGAATTCTAGAATCACAATGATTTGGGTTGGAGGGGAGCTTAAAGATCATCCAGTTCCACCTCCTGCCATGGGCAGAGACACCTTCCACTGTCCCAGGTTGCTTCAAGCTCCATCCAACCTGGCCTTGGACACTTCCAGGGATCCAGGGGCAGCCACAGCTTCCCTGGGCACCCTGTGCCAGGGCCTCACCACCTTCATAGGGAAGAATTTTTTCCCAGTATCTAATCTAAATCTCCTGTTTGAAAATGTTCCCTCTTGTCCTTTCACTATCCGCCTGTGCAAAATCAGCCTCCCTCTTTTCATAAGTACAGAAAGGTCACACTGAGGTCTCCTCAAAGGCCTCTCTCTTCTCCATGCTCAACAACCCCACCTCTCTCAGTCTCTCAAGATGAACATTGCACCTCTGTTTATATTTTAAAATACTTAAGAAAAATTTTCTACTTAAAATTTTAACATTTTCTACCTGTCTGTGTGTTCACAGGTGCTGCACGACATTGAATGGGTTCTGCAAGTCAGGATAGAGCAGGTAAATTTGGAGTGATAGGGAAAAAATGCAAATTTATGAGTTACTGCATCACAGTCATGAAGGACGTGGAGGAGAACTCATCAGCCTGCCCAACAGAGCAGCTTCTAGATATTTTTATTGCTCTGCTCTTTTTTAAAATGATGTTCATTCAAGTCTGAGACCCCACTGAGGATGGCTGTGAACCCAGAGTGCCACGATAGGAAATTTCTGTGAGGGCCAATGCAGAAATGTCCTTTGGCAAAGATGACAGAGGACTCTGCCACAGCAGCTCTCTGTGTTACCCCTTTGATTTAGGGAATAAAATAACCCAAAGCTGGTTTAGAGGTTGATGTTCTTTCTGCAGGGGTGGCAAGCAGCACGAGGGCTTGGATGCAAGATGTCTCAGAGCCTCTGCAGCACCAGAAAGAACAGAAAGAGCAGAGCAGGAGTTGGACAAGACACCAGCAAAAGTTCAAACCAAGCTGCCCTGAGAGTTAAAGCTTCCCCTTGGCTCAGGGTGATCTGAGAGGTCTGGGCTGCTCCTGCCTGGCCAGGGGTTTTTTCCTGCATTCAGGGCTTGTGAGATGAGGGACAGGCAGGGGTGGCCAGGTATAGAGCAGCTGCTGGGATGTGATGCCTTGGAAAGGAGAGGCCATGGCAGAGGGGATTGGCAACCAAAGCTGGTTTGGTTTTTCCAGTTCTGAATAATGATCTTGAAAAAAATTCCATCCACCTTTCTCAGACGGGCTGAGAGAGTTGGGAGTGTTCAGCCTGGAGAAGAGAGGCTCCAGGGAGAGCTCAGAGCCCCTTCCAGTGCTTAAAGGGGCTCCAGGAGAGCTGGAGAGGGATTTTGGACAAGGGTCTGGATGGACACAGAAAGGGGGAATGGCTCAGTGCTCTCAGAAGCCTTTTCCAGCTTTAATGATTCTGTGGCACAAGTGGCATGGGCATTCCCCAGACACTCCCACTGCCCAAGAAGGGATATCTGGAGGATGCTGCTGATGTTGGTGTGGTGGGACAGGGCTGTGAGGGGTCACATTCCATTCTCTGGTGGCTTGCAGCCATTCCCAGATCTGCCTTCTCACACCTGTGCATGCAGAAGGATGGAGATTCAAACTTCTCCATGGTTTTTACAGGATCACAGAATGGTTTGGGTAGGAAGGGGCCTAAAGATCATCCAGTGCCACCCCCTGCCATGGGCAGGGATACCTTCCACTGTCCCAGGTTACTCTGAACCCTGTCCAGCCTGGCCTTGGACACTTCCAGGGATGGGAATCCACAACTTCTCTGGGCAACAAGCAAGCCAAGATTTCTATTTTCCTTCATCTCCTGACACCAAAGGAGAGTTGTTCATTTTTCTGCTTCTATAGCCAACATCTTTCTCTTCCCCATGCTGGCTCCTTGGCCAGATGAAGGCTGTGAGGAGAAGGCCTCTGGAGCTGTGCTGCTTTAGGAATCGTCTAAAGCCCCTTCAAATAATCTTAAAGACACATTGAAGCCACACAGGCCTCAAGAGAAATCTCCTTTTAGGAGAAGCTGGCTCACACTCAATGCCAAAGGAGGTGGCAAATGAAAAAACTCTGTAAACTCATAAATCACCAAAGTCCTAAAAGAGAAGGGAAAAAAAGAAAAAGGGCAAGAACCCAACATGGCCTTTTTGGTTTGCAGATAAGCACAGAGTTTGGCAGGAAGGAGATTGGGGCTTTTTGCAGCGCACCTCGCGGTCGATAATTCCCACAGCGACAGAGCTGGGGCTGCAAACAGCCACACGTGTTCCCCTGCAGAAAATGGGAGAGAGCAGAGGGGCAGAGGGGCAGGGGACAGCTCGTGATAAACTTTGCTCACACCAAGAGAAGGTCCTGACTGATCCTCCCCACACGCCTTCCTCTGGAGAAGCATTTTTTGCCGTCTTTGTTAATTCGGAGTTTTTGGAAGCTCCGTGATGCCTCCTGGGAAACTCCAGCCTGACTCTATCAGGCCNCTGCTGACACCAAGGGAAGGTCCTGACTGATCCTCCCCGCCTCCCTTGCCTTCCTCTGGAGAAGCATTTTTTGCCGTCTTTGTTAATTCGGAGTTTTTGGAAGCTCCGTGATGCCTCCTGGGAAACTCCAGCCTGACTCTATCAGGCCTTGCCAGCAGCCAAGGGTCGTTATGATTAATGACAGTAGGAAACTATCAATGGCAGACACAAAGAATTAAGTTGTCACCGACATTTAAAAATTGACGTTGGGCCATGGGAAGGGTGGGGGAAGAAGACGACGGTTGTACGATATCTGCAGCTTCTCACTCTCCCCACAGTTCCTCCTAAAGCCATCCTGAAAATAAATATTTTTCTGGCCTAAATCCATCCTGAAAATATCTTTTTAAAAAACTAATTTTAATAGCAGAACAATTTTATAAATAATTTCAATTATTAACTTTCTAAGTCATGCTTGGTGTCACCAGAGATCCCCAGAGTCCTGCCAGACACCAAAGTGCCACTCGAAGGATGCAGGTCTCCCATGTGCCACATCTGTGTGGACACTGAAGGTGCTCTGGGACATCTCCAGTGACATCAGTTGTGTTCAGGTAGCTTGGTCAAGTCCCTGCAGTTCTTCCTGGGACAAAAACACCAGGACAACAAATGTCACCCAGGTACCAACTGGTGTGATGAGAGGAAAAGGCCTCAAGTTGCACCAGGGAAGGTTTAGGTTAGATATTGGGGAAAAAGTAATGGAAAGGGTTGGAAAGGATTGGAAAAGCCTGCCCAGGTGGTGTCCCCATCCCTGGAAGTGTTACAAAACCATGTGGATGGGGCACTTGAGGACGTGGTTTAGTGGTGAACATGGTGGTGGTGCTGTGCTGATGGTCGGATTTGATGATCTTAAAGATCTTTTTCAACCTAAAATATTCTATGAAATGGAAAGGACCAGGGATGGTGGAGAAACACAGCAATAAATTCAGAGTTAATTGGAAAGAGATCCACAACAAAGAGTCCCCCTGCCCCATGAAGCATCTTCCCAGTGTCCACCAGGGTTGAGCCTGGGGATGCAGGAGGCTGAGGGAGAAGTAGCAAAAATTATCTAAAATCAAGCATCTCTCTCCAGGCTGTTAGCTTAGGTCTTGATGAAGGAAAAGAAAGAACTTCATGGCTCCGAGGAACATCTCATTGTGTAAATCAAAGGTGAGAAGTGCAGCTGGAATTACAGAAGTTCCTTAAGAAGGTGTTTCTCCCACTTCTGCAGCTCTTTGTGCCCCCCACTCCCGCAGTGAACACAGGAGGATGGACCCTCCAAAGCCCCTCCTGGCCACGGTGGAATTCCCACCAATGAAGGAAGCTTCATTCCATCATCCCTGACTTCCACAGGTGACATCTGAAGCAGAGACAGGGAAGGGCACTGTGGACAGGCCCTCCCCTTCCACAGTGGTGGAGCTGATTAGATTTGGGCAGAGCTCTGCTTCCCACAGCATTCCTTGCCGGGGGGGAGCTGCGTGATGCAGCCAGGAGGGAGTGGTGGCCCCGGTGACAGCCACAGGCTGTGGGTNACAAAGCCCTTCCTGTCCACTCCTGCATGCCCTGGCCATGGTGGAATTCCCACCAATGAAGGAAGCTTCATTCCATCAGTCCTCACGTCCCTGACTTCCACAGGTGACAGCTGAAGCGGAGACAGGGAAGGGCACTGTGGACAGGCCCTCCCCTTCCACAGTGGTGGAGCTGATTAGATTTGGGCAGAGCTCTGCTTCCCACAGCATTCCTTGCCGGGGGGGAGCTGCGTGATGCAGCCAGGAGGGAGTGGTGGCCCCGGTGACAGCCACAGGCTGTGGGTCACACTCCATCCCCAGAGCAACCCCAGCCCTCCACAAGGCACAGATGGCTCCTTTCCGTCATCTGACCTCATTGTTTAATCTGACCTGATCCCGTGCTCTAATCTAACGTCCAGTTTAATCACTGCTGTGGAACTGGGATTGTTTCCCCGGGCTCCACCCTGAGTTCCTTCCCTCCGGGGGCACAGGCACAGCCCGGATCCATCATCCATCTGAGGGGAGACCCCTCAGCTCCCTCCTGTGAGGGGTCTGAGGGTTGCTCCCAGCTCATCCAGAGGAGGTGGTCTCTTGGGGGTTGGTCCCTTTCTCCAGGCAGCAGCTGACGGAAGGAGAGGACACAGTCTCAAGCTGTGCCAAGGGAAATACAGGTTGGATATCACGAAAAAGTTTTTCACAGAAAAAGTGATAAAGTACTGGAATGGTCTGCCCAGGGAGGTGGTGGAGTCACCATCCCTGGATGTGTTTAAAGACAGGCTGGATGTGGCATTCAGTGCCATGGTTTAGTTGAGTTAAAAGGGCTGGGTTGGATTCGATCTTGAAGGGCTCTCCCAACCCAGTGATTCTGTCATTCTGCCACGCTCACAGCCAGCACTGTAATAAAAGAATATTTCCATTTCATAAAGTCAGCAGAAGTTTCTCCTGTGGCTGATACAGGTCCCAAGGGTTCCTAAGATCCTTGGCAATTTTTGATCAGGGCTTTTGTAGAGTTTGGGGGCTCCTAAAAAAGGGCTGCTTGATCACAAGGCTGTAATTACAGAGTCACAGAAGGGTTCGGGTTGGAAGGGACCTTAAAGCCCATCCAGTTCCAACCCCTGAAGTGGGCAGGGACACCTTCCACTATCCCAGATTCCTCCAAGCCCCATCCAACCCAGCCTTGGACACTCTCAGGGATCCAGGAACAGACACAGCTTTGCATCATGACTCTGCATGACCTTGGTCAAGCTTAGCCTTGGTGGCAGCACCCAAGCTTTTCCCAGTTTTCTGCTCTGCTTTGTGTCCTGATCCTGCTTGGGCTGTCAGTTCACACAAAGCCATCCAGAGGTGATTCCCAGCCTGTCCTTGGGAGGTGGCAGAGAGCACAACCCCAGGGAAGCTGCAGTGGTCTCCAGCTGCCTGCTTGCACATTAAAACATCCTCACCTCAGTTCTCCCTCTTTGACAGTCTCATCCCAGCCTCTCCATGTCGAAATCCATGGATGGTGCAGCAAAGAGGCACAAAATGCAGCTGGAAAGGGCTGCAGACACCAACGAGTCCCAAATTTGCTCACCCAAACCAGGTCTCAGCCAGCTGTGGGACTCGTGATGGTGCTACCCAGGAAAGGACTGCCACACACACATATCCTTCCCTACAGCCAGGAAGGGCTCACTGCACACAGCCCCAGAGGCTGGGAAGGGGCCTGGAAAGGTCACACAGTCCATGACACCCCCCAAGGCAGGATCAGCTCTGCTCTGGCCCTGCTGGCAGATGTTTGTGTGACCTGCCCTCGGAGACCTCCTGTGAAGGAAGGGCACCTCCTGCCCCCAGCCACCTCCTGCTCCTCTCTCCGGGGTGATTTTCCCACGCTGTCCAAATTACCCTGCCTCCCCCCGAGCTGCAGAGAGCCCCTCTGCTCTCAGCTGCAGCTCCTTTCCCAGGCTGAACCAGCAGAAACAATTTGCTGATACCTGGGGAAAAAAAAAAAATCCATCCTGAGCTGTCTTTGCCTCACATCAACACAGAGCCCCTAATTCACAGCCCTGTCAGCATCTGGGAGAGGATGTGGCTCTGGCAGGATCTGTCTGGCAGCAGGAGCACTCCCAGCTCTTGCTCTCTCAGAGGGAGATTCCCTGCAATCTGGTGGTAAGAAGTGAGAATAAATTATTCCTTTTCTATCCCTACCCCTGCTATTCTGTGATGATGCTTGCTCAGGTGCCTTGTTCCACACACTTCGTCCCACTGTGGCCTCCCAGAATCTTCTGTTTCAATGGATTTTTGCCCTTATGAAAGGGCACTGACAGCTCTGTGCTTCTGCAGGGAAGAGCCCCCAGGTGAAGGTGGGCTTGGCACAGGGAAGGCCCCACTTCCAAAACACCTTGGAGTTCTCCCTCATCTCTCCTTCAATCATGGATAACTTTTTCCTCTAAGATTAAAGAAGCTGGCAGGTGGAAAGCAAATATTTATGGCCAGACTGATGGCTGGTGGTAGAATTCTGTCCAAGGTTAGAGATGACCCTTTGGTGTCTCGGCGTTGATCTCCATGTGCTGCTCAGGGGCAGCATCTCCTCTTCCCCCTGTTTTTGTCACTGCCTATTTTAAAGACGCTGCTGAAAGACATTTATTTCCCTTCTGACAGGGAGTATTGTCCTATTTTGCCAGTTTTTCCTCTGCAGTCAAGTGTGCTACAACAGCAACGTGATTCTAGGAACTCCACCATTACTGCAGCAGCTGGGGCTCTACATCCAAAACACACATGTGATCAAATTGAAAGGCTCAGCAACACCAATTCTTCTGTTTCCTCTGGTGTTACGTCAATTTTCTCGCTGAAACAATTTCCACTGCAATATCCTAGCAGTGGAACTGCTCCCAGATGCCTGAGCTTAGGCTGCAGATTTGGCTCTGAAGCCAGGTTTCACAAAATGCTCCTGGTGATTTTCTACAGAGCTTGGAAATCCTGGAGGGGTTTTTGTTTTGTTTTGTTTTTTTTCCTCTCTGTCAAGTTCACTTTATTTGATTTGATAGCCTGAAAAGCAAAAATTAGATCTCTCAGCAGCCCTATTTAAATGTTATTTAAATGTGCTGTCACATTGGCCTCAGAACTGCTTGAGAAATACTCATCTGCCCCCTTGGAAAGCCGTGGCTTCCAGGCACTGCAGACAGGAGGATGATTTCTTGGTGCAATGCACCAAGGGATTTAAATGCTGTGTGCTCTTTTAGTTCTCAGGCACCTCTTAATTAAGAACTGATTAAAGTTTGGGGGATTATTTCATAACATAAAATCACTGTTTTGCAGGGACTGGTGCTCTGCCAGGGCTGGCTGCAGGGGTTACACCCTGGGCATTCAGGGATCTCAGGCATCTGGGGCCAGGTTCTTTTAAAGGTAGATGCATTTTATTTGCAGAAGGGGTTTTATACCACTTCTTCATCTCTCAGCCCTGTGGCACAGTTTGTATCCCAGAAGTGGCAGGAAAGGCAAAGTTTTTGTCCCAGATGTGGAGGAAAGCTGCAAGCTGTGCTTAGTTAAATCAGAGAATTATGGAGCATTTGAGTTTGGAAGGGACCTTCCAAAGCCTTCCAGTCCAACCCCCTGCCATGGGCAGGGACATCTCTCACTAGGCCAGGTCTAAACTGTCCATAAATCTTTCCAATTACAGGGCATCCACCACATTTCTGGGCAACCTGTGCCAGTGTTTTACTGTTCTCGTTGTAAAAAAAGGTCTTATTTTAACTAAATGGAACCTCTTTTAGCTTAAAACCATCACCCCCTGTGTTATCACTACAGACTCTGCTAAAAGGTCTGTTCCCTTCTCTCTCACAGGCTTCTTTAGGCCCTGGAAGGGGCTCTGAAATCACCCCAGAGCTTTCTCTTCTCCAGGTGAGCACCCCCAGCTCTCCCAGGCTGGCTCCAAAGTAGAGGGGCTCCAGCCCTTGGAGCAGCCCATGGACTCACTCCGGCACCTCCACATCCTTCTGATGCTGGGGACCCCAAAGCTGGAGACAGCTCTGCAGGTGAGCAGAGGGGGAAATTCCCCTCCCTGGACCTGCTGCCAGCTGTGATGCAGCCTTGGACTGGACATTCCCTGGGTGGAATGAGCAAAGCCAGCTCCCAGGAACCCCAGGAACATCTCCCTCCTTTCCCAGCCTCCTCCCGCCTGATCCCAGGTCAGCCTGCCACTGCCCCACACCTGGGCTTGTCCCTGTGGGATGGACAGCAGCCACAGGGCTCCTCCTCCTCCCTCTGAGCCTCCTTCGTGGCCTCAGATCATCTCCTAACCCACAGCAAATGTTTTTTTTCTCTGCCCAGCCTCCTCCATCTCACCGTATCTGCTCTCCCATCGTGGTGTTTGCGCTCTTCAAAGAGCAGAGGGCCGTTATCCTATCTCGGCCTTAGTCATAATTTGGCCAGGACTCACACATTTCTTGCTCCTTTCATTTCCTAATCTGCCCTCTCAGGTCTCTGCTGTCAGGAGGCTGCTCTCACAGGCTGCTTGGGTTTCTCTGTTTATCTTGGAGCGGGAGCAGTGCAGATTTTGCAAAGCCGAGCTGTGAAGCAAGAGGCTTTCACACTCAACGAGCTCACGGGTGGCAAAGTGCCATGGGACAGCTGTGGAATGAAAAGGGATTAGAGGAGCTAAGTGGATGCCCTTGGGACAAAACCCCCGGTCCCTCAAGTCCCTTTTCCAGCAGAGGGACTGCTGTGGGGGCTGTGCTGTCCCACCCTGACATGACTGGGCCGGCAGGATCAGAGCAGGGATCTTGGCAGGGAACTCCTGTGAAAACTTCATGAAAATCACATCGTGGGGCTGTCATGGGAGGGCAGTGTCTGCTCTGCAGACCCCGGGCTGCAGCATCAGCTTGGGCCTGAGAAATGTGACTTTTCCTGAGGCTTTCCAGTGCCTTTTCCTGACCCTGGCAGATATCAGCTGGTGGGGGGTTTAGTCTCACCCCTTCTCAGGCAGATGTGGGATCTGGCAGAGCTGGTCCAGAGGAGGTCACCAGGATGATCCCAGGGCTGGAGCACCTCTGCTGTGGAGACAGAGTGAGGAAGCTGGGGTGGTTCAGCCCAGAGAAGAAAAGGGTCAAGGGGGATTTTATTGTGGACTTCCAGGACTTGAAAGGAGTTTATAAAGGAGGTGGAGAGGGACTTTTACAGAGCAGATAGTGATAGCATGAGGGGGAACAATTTTAAACTAAAAGAGGAGAAATTTAGGTGCTAGGAAAAGATTCTTCACTCAGAGGGTGGTGAGGCCCTGGCACAGGGTGCCCAGAGAAGCTGTGGCTGCCCCTGGATCCCTGGAAGTGTCCAAGGCCAGGTTGGACAGGGTTTGGAACAGCCTGGTCTGGCTGGAGGTGTCCCTGCCCATGGTTGGAGCTGGATGATCTTTAGAGTCTTTCCAACCCAAACACTTCCATGATTCCATGATGTCAACATGCAAACAGGCTGGAAGTCACAGCTCACCCCAGCTGGGTCAGGCTGGTGGGGATTTTTGAAGGAAAAGACAAGCAGTTACAGCAGGAGAGAAAGAGGGAATCAGTTCTGCAAGGCCACCACTGCATGTGTGAGACACCACAGAACTGTAGAATCATTTTGGTTGGAAAAGACCCCCAAGACCCCCGAGTCCAACCACTGACACAACCCTGCCAGGTCACCACTAAACCACGTCCCCAGGCATCACGTGTCCCATCTTTTGGCAGGTCTGACCATTGACTGATGGGAATAGCATGGGAAAAAGGCTCTTTCCATTTTAAGATAAGGGTGAATCAAACCCCAGAGGAGTCAGTGAAATAAAACTTCTGCCAGAGAGCACTGAACCACCACGGCCCTTGGGGCTTGGATTAAAGTTTCAGGCTGCCTGTGACAGTCTTAGTGCTTTCTGTCCATGCAAACTGAAACCTCTCACTGTTCACAGCAAACTCCCTCAGGTTTGGAGTGGATGGGAAAGTGAAATGAGAGTGAATGGAGGTGCCCTCTCTTGCCCTGCAGAGCAGTGACTTCTGGTGGCACCAGCACTGGGGACAGGCTGTGCAGCCTGGGCTTGGTTGTGCCATCCTGGCAGGTCACCAGAAGTGACAAAAAATGGCATAGAGCTGGGTTGGGAGAGGGTTGGGCTGGATATCAGGAAAGGTTCTTCCTCCAGAGGGTGGTGGCTCCTCAGGGAATGGGCATGGCTGGTCCCAAGGCTTCAAAAGCTCCAGGAGCATTTGGACAATGCTCCCAGGGATGCACAGACTGGGATTGTTGGGGTGTCTGTGCAGGGCCAGGAGCTGGACTGATGATGCTTGGGAGTCCCTTCCAACCCAGGATATTCTGGGATTCTACAAAACATCATTCCTGGAGACATTATTTGTGTCCTAATCCTTGCAAAAAATAAAGGCAGGCAGGAGAGCAATGTGATCCCAAGGGAAGAGCCAGCACAGGGTCATGGGATACCAGCAATCCCTCTCTTGGCTCACCACGGGCTTGTGTTGAGACTTTGGCCAGCTCCACTGCTCTTTTCCATTTTCCCCCCGCTTCCTTTTGTGCTGCTGCATTGGAAGTTCACGGGAGGGTTTCTCTGTGGGCGTGTGTGGGTGCCCACATGTGTGTGCAACACTCCGAGGTCTCTCAGTACAAAGGCAACATAAATTACATCGTGTCAAGTTCTTGGAGTGGTGGTATTGGCACTCTCCTCCCTCAGAGACTTTGCAAAATAGCTACCTGTGAAATTAAATTAAACATTTCTCCTCCTGGGGTTTAAACAATACACTCCCTCCAATCTGGGCTGAGGATTTCTTTGTGCTGTATTGCTTTATAGATTAATACAGTGCAGAAAATTAATTACCTTTTATTCACTGAGACATTTTTTTTTTCCCCCTTGCAGATTTTAGATTTCTCAATTTGCAAAGAAAACTGAGGTGGGGGGGGCTCAGGCAATCCCACGTATGTGAGGAATGTAACCTTAAGATCTGGTTCCTGGTACCTGCTCTGCTCCTGGGATCTGCTCTGCCTCCCCCAGCTGATAAGAGCACTGCTGGGTCTGCCTGCCACGCTCATTCCATTACTCCTGACACTGCCTTTTGTCTCTGGTGGGCTCTGGACAGGCACAAATCAAAGCTGTCACGTCCTGCAGAGCCCTGGTCTGGCCTGGAGTGCAGAGATGCCTGAACTCTGCCTTGTGCAACCATTTATTACAGGCATAAAATGTGCAGGGCAGAAATCTGGATGCCTTTTTTTTTGCCTCTTTCCCCAGCCTCAAGCACTGATCTTGAAGGGTGAGGTGTTGCAGCACTGCATCGACCTGAGCTCTTCTGGTGGTCCAGGGAGTGCAGCTGGGAGGGGAAGAGCAAAGCACCACTCAGATCTTATCACAGCGGGGATTTGAAGGGCAGTAAAACATTTGTGAACACCCTTTTTGTCTTCCAGGCCATCAGGTAGAGACCCCAAAGGAGTGTGTGCATGTGCACCACACACAGATGCACAAATTCCCAAAATTTCTCTTTCAGGGATAAATAAAAATCCCTCACTTCGCCAGTAACTTTTTTTTTTTTTTTGTTTCTACTCTTGCTTCTTTTAACTTGAAATCATTTTGGGAACTGCTTGATGCCCACCACTGCCACCACAACACCTCTGCCCATGAATCCTCTGGCCAAGGAAGATGCCAGAGCTGGCAGAAGGCAGCACAGCTGGAAATCTGGCCAGGGATGGGATTGGCCAGCACAGGTACCACCACGATCCAGAGGTCACTCAGCCACTGCCAATGTTTTCCATGCAGAGCTGGCCCAGGGAGGACCTTTCTGGAGTGCAGAGGGCAGCAGTTTTATCTGCTGCAGCTGGCTATCTTTAGACCATTTTAATATATCAGTGGGATTAAAAACATTCCAGCCTCCCCCGAGGTGTTTAACCCCGTCAGGCTGGGCGATGAGGAGGAGAGCTTTTCAAAACTGATTGCATTGAAAAAGGGAGATGTGGAGGAGTTTGTGGTTATATCCTCTTGAGCAAGTGCTAAAGGGATGGTGCCAGCTTCCAAACCATCCTCTGGGGATATCCATGCTTGTATCAGCCCTGATAAAGGTGCCACAAGCCATGAAGAGAAGGAAACCTTGGGATCTGTCCTGCCCTGACCCCATGGCACATTATCTCCATTGCACAGTGGCAGAGACCTTCCTGCCATCTGTGAAATGGTGTGAATCATTTCCACAGTTCTCCTCTAGAAGACATTTAGGTCCTTGATTTTGGCAGTTTGGGAAAGTTTGTCTGGGGAGCTGGAGAGGAAGGAGGCCTTGAACTTCTGGTGAGCAAAGTAAGAAGCTGTCCCAGAGGTGGCCTCTGACACCCACCCAAGGAAGTCCCTGATTATCCAGCTCCTGTCCTTCTGCACCCCTGACAGGTCAAACAGGGCTCTGAACAACCTGGGGCAGTGGGAGATGTCCCTTCTCATTGCAGGGGGTTGGACTAAGTGACCTTTAAGGGTCCCTTGTAACCCAAACCATTCCATGACTCTACAATTCCATGACCCAGAGGGGATGCACAAGTGTGGGGGACACATTTCTGCAAAATGGCCTGCAAGGAGAAATCCACCTTGATCAGAGCCTATTTCTGCAAAACAGCCTGCAGGGGGAAAATCCACATTAACTGCCTTTGCAGGGACAGTCTTCAAGCCTCACAAGTCCAAGCCCTTTGCATTTAGCAGAGCATGACAGAGGTCCTGAGCTTGGCATTCCACATTGCTCCCCAGGGAATGCTGCCACTGGAGTGACCCTCTGCCATCAGGGTGTTTGCAGGCTGGGTCCACCCTGGGCACCTCCACAAACCACCACCCTGAGCACTGCCTGCCCATCACGAGGCATTATCTCATCGTGCTTTGAGATTGTTCCCGAGGGAAATGTGCTTCCCTCCCCAGCAAAGCCTTTTCCACTGACAAAGATGGAGCACTGAGGGGTGCAGGGGTGGCTACAGAGAGCTCTCACCTTCCTTCCTGGGTCTTTCATGGTGGAAAGCTCCTTTTCCACAGTTATGCTACAACAGGAAAAATCCAGACACTTCTGAAACAATTGAATGTTGAAAATTCACCTGTGTTTCATGCTCAGAATAGTCAGCATGTAAAATAAGGAAGACTTTGACTTCAGTGGGATTTAGAATCTAAAGTTACATTTGTTTCAATGGTTTTTTTCCACTAGAAATTCTCAGTTCTTTACAGACAAAACCCAAGAATCTCATACAACAGTCCCAGTGCCTGAGGATGAACAATAAACACTAACTAAACACAATAAAATTTGCTGGAAACATGGGATTGCTGCCTCATTTCTGCCTTTCCCAGCTCCCAGGATACATGATCTGAAGTTCCTGACCTGTAACTATCCTGTGGTGTGAAGCAGGTTCTGCCTGTTTGCCCCAAGAAGCCACACCAGGTGAATTTTGCCCCAACAAGCAACACCAGGTGAATTTTTCATGAGCTCAGGGTACATTTTGAATTTAAAATAAGGTCCAGACATTGCCTCTGCAGCAGCCCTGTGCTGGTATTTTCCAATTAGCCATGAAAGAGGATACAGGCTTGAAGGGAGGACTTTTCTTGTTGCTGCTCTCATACAAACAGGGCCCTCAGCTCTGGAGAGCTGCAGCACCACTAAGGAAGAAGAGAATAAGAAGAGTTTCCATAAATTTAAAATGGAGGAAGAATTTAATCTCACAGCTTTACTTGTCTGTTCTTACTGCCCACTGCTCCTGGTTCATGCTCAGCTGCTGATCACAGTGGTCAGATCCAGCTCTTGGTTTGGTCAATGCCCAAGATGAGGTGGCAGCAAATGCAGAAAAACTGTCAAAAACACATCTCTGTGTGCAACAAACTGCTACCAGATCCTACAAACATTGGCTGGCTGCACCATGCAAACCCTGAGCAGGGCCTGAGCATCACTTTCCCCCGTGGAACTCCAACTCAGATGAGTCCCCAACAAGGAGCCCAGTGTGATTTCTGACTGTTGAAGCAGCTACATCCTAATTAAGTGAAGGAATGAGAAAAAGCAGATGCCCTCCTGAGAAGAGACCCTCCTTACAAATCTCGTGTTAACAGGAGGGACAGGAAGATGCCGACAGCTGCACGGAATCACTGTAATTAAAAAAGGGGGAAAAAAAGCAAACTTTCCAGTAAGCAGAGAGCTGTGGGCGTCCTGCAGTGGGGAAAGGTTAATTCCAGCCTCATCTCCCAGCTGGCTCCATGAGGACAGAGGTTAAAGATGAAGCTGTAACATACACATGTCAACACAGATCTCTGCCTGGCAGTCACCCTCCCAGAGTCTGCCCTGGAAAAAAAAAACACTTCCCTCCTGTTTGGTGGAGGAGAATCCACCTCCCAGCACGTTTTAATGGAGTTAAAAAATAAGTGTTATTAAATATGAATGCTTAAGAGGCTGTGTCTCCAATTGAGACGTCTGGTCTCAGGCTGCAGAAGACGAGGATTGAAAAGAGAGATCCCTCAGGGGCTCCAGGGAGACAAACCTCTGAAAATAACTGGAAGCTGGAAAATGTCTGAAGGGGGATACTCCATGTGCTTGCCCTGCTTGGACCTCTCTCCTGGGGTCTGCTTGCAGCCACACTTCTGTTGCCTTTCCTGCTCCAGGCAGGGTTAGCCTGTCCTGCCAAACACACCTTTCTAAGAAGGGAAAAAATAAAGGGAGACAGGACAAATATTTTTAAAAATAAATAATATTTTAAGCCCAGGAGCTGGTAGGCTGCCAAATGGTGCTCTGGGAGGAGTCCTGGCTGGACAAGGGAACAGAAACTGTCCCTGCTGCCCCTCTCCCACCCTGGTTTGCTCCCTTGCCAAGGCTGTTCAAGGAGATCCTGTTGTTCACTGAGGCCTTGGAGGAGGAAGGTATAAATACAGAGATGAAGGAAAAGAGTGACCAGCAAGAAGCTGTGGAAGGGTGGCTGCTCATTTCTGCCCTGCAGAAGGGACACAGGCCAGAGGATTCTGCAAACCAGCTTGTGGCAACATTCCCGTGCCCTGCAGGAGCATTTAGGCCAAGATGAGCATCCTCCAGGTTCTCTGGCCGTGGTTAATTCAGATGGGTGATGGAATAGAGCTGGGACTTCACTCACACAGCTCAGTGGTAACTGATACAGACAGGCATGGAATCATGGGGTGGTTTGGATTGGGATGGACCTAAAGTTCATCCAGTTCCACTCCCTGCCATTCACTGGGATGTCTTCCACTATCCCAGAGTGCTCCAAACTCCATCCAACCTGGCCTTGGGCACTTCCAGGGATCCAGGGGCAGCTACAGCTTCTCTGAGCAACTGTGCCAGGGCCTCACCACCCTTCCAGAGAAGAATTCCTTCCTAATAGCTCATCTAAATCTCTCCTCTTTTAGTTTAAAAATGTCCCTCCTATTCCTTTCACCATCTGTCCCTGTAAAAACCCACTCTCCCTCTTTTTTACAACCCTCTTTAGGAAGCCTGGAATGGTTTTACTCCCTGGCTGTGAGGGTACCCTCAAAACCACTTTGTAAAGGTGCATCACTCTCCCCTAATCTGACAGCAATTTCTTCTCTCAGCCCCTGTCCTCAGCTTTGCTCCTCCAAAGCTTTGTGCCTCAGCAGAGCCCCAGGATTTACCCTCACCCATGTTTTTCTCCATGCAGCCCTCACTGAACTTGCCCTTCTGCCACACCTCAGCAGGCCAGAAAGCTGATGTGTTAAAAAAGTGGTGTGTTAAAGCAACATTGCTCATTCCAGGTATCAGAAAACCTCTGCTGCCCTCTTGGAAATCAGAAAGCTGTCCTTGAAATGACTGGAAGGAAAACAAATTAAGCAGCCCTTACACTTGTGTTTCCATGAGTTCAACTGGTGTGACTTGGTGCTGGGGTGTCCATGAGTAAATCCCATTCTCATCCCCTGCAGAAGTGGTTTTTTTACCAGGAAAATTTAATGATTCCTTCACTACCAATCCCAAGAAAGGCAATTTAAGTTTAGGATTTGAAAATGGGATGGGAATGTAGGATATAAAAACATGGATAGTCTGAGGAGAAGTGTGTAAGCTACAGAGCAAACTGAGGAGGACATTAACTAAATGTTAATTAGAGAAGGACATTAACTAAATGTTAATTAGAGAAGGACATTAACTAAATCCTTGGAAGATTGCAGAGCAACATAAATCTTACCCCTGCCTGAAATGTGATTCCCTGCATGGGGGGTCTGGGTGACCTTTCTCTCTGAAGGTTTCCTGTTGGCATCCAACCTCTGGCACTCTGAGCTTTGGACAGCACAAGTCAGGGGGTGGATTTTAAGTTCCTCCTAAAATTTGGTGGAAAAAAAAAAACCTGTTTTGAGTGGATGCTTTTTGAAGGGACCACATTTTTGTTTGTTTGTGGGTGAAAGTGTTTCCTTAGAGTGGCTTTTCCCTGTGTGTTTGTTTTGTGAAAGCCCCTGAAGTGGGAAAAAAACCCCAAGAAAACCTTTTCTTTGCCAAAAAGGCTGAATTCTCTATTCGAAAGATTTAGAGAGGGTGTTTTTTTTTTTCTTTTGAGGGATGAAGGTGGCACAATTAGAAAAATTAGAAGTTAAAAAATTAGAAAGCTGTGGTGAAGTGTTTGCCTGCAAAGATGGGGACAGACTTTTTACAAAAGCCTGTAGTGACAGGACAAAGAGAAATGGACTCAAACTAAAGGAGTATAGATCCAAACTACACATGAAGAAGAAACTTTTTAATGGAAAGAGTGTTGAAACACTGGCACAGGTTGTCTAGAAAGGTGGTAGATGTCCCATCCCTGGAAGGGTCCAAGGCCAGGTTGGACAGGGCTTGGAGCAAACTGGCCCAGTGAAAGGTGTCCCTGCCCATGGCAGGAGGTGGAATGAGATGAAATTTGAAGTTCCCTTCTAAACCAAATTATTTTAGGATTCCATGACTCTGTGAATGAAACTCAAGGAATGTTCTTGGAGGATTCCCTTCTCTGTCCCCTTGGCCGGTGTGAAATTGGAAGAAATTGGATTGAGGGCTTCTGTGGGGGAGTTCTGGGACTCAGTTCTGTGTCTGGGCCTTCTCTTTCATCCCCAAAATGTAGGACTGAGGGCTGACATGATGTAAAGGGTGGTGGAGTGACGATGTTCCTGCAACTCCTCCCTTGCAAGACAACAAAAACATTGAGTCCACACAGCTCCCTTCCTCCATCCCCTGCCCTGTGATATAGCAGCCATTCTCAGTTTTCCTCTCCATTCTGAGTCATTCCTGTTGCTTTTCTTCAACATAGGAAATAGAAGGGGTGGGTTTGCTTTTTTAAAATTATTTATTATTGAGCGCTCATTTGCAGCAAAGGAAGAAATGAGAATTTGCACCAGACACGCAGAGTAAAGCTGGAAAACAGCAAAAAGAAATACTTCAATCCTTTCTGAGAAAACAAGTCAGAGGCAACCTCTGGGAATCAAATAAAGTGCACATCCACACGAACAGCAAAAACCAAACATGCTGCATATTAATTCAAGCCAACTTATTTTTCAGAGCAGAGCTCAGAAAACATAAACAAGTCACTACAAAAACAGAGGAAATTGGCTGGCATTTCCCAGCCTTCCTTTCACAGTTTTTGAAGATGTTTGATAAGAGGTCCTCTCGGTCTTTTGAAGTCAGGGACAGTCCCATTCCAATGCCAACCAAAAGGCAGAGTCATCACTTCCAAAGGAAATCATGGATTCCATCCCTGCTGCATAAAGGCCAAGCTCCATCTTATGGATCACAGCTCCTCCTCCAGTGGGACAAAGCAGATCAGAAGGTGCCTGAGAGCTCCCAGGCAGAGCCTTTCTGATCAGGGGGGCTCATTAAAGGACAAATACCCAGAGGAAATGCACTCAGGCTCTGAGAAATTGGCTCCTTCATGACAGAATTCTGTCATGACAGAATTTTTGTCATGACACATTCAATACTTAAAGCCTTTTTTTCAGCCTCAAGACCCAGTGGCAAAGCACCATTTTCAGTCAGAAGCCTGGCTCCCCTACTCAGCTCTTCCCATTGATTTTCCTTGGCAGCTGCATGGATATTCCAAGGGCTGGGGCCACTGGAAGGGCTTAGCTCAGCAGTTCCCAAGTTGTAGAAGACCTTAAGGTCATTCAGAGTGGTCTGCACACACACACAAACACCCACAAACACCCACAAACATAGCAGCTGAACCCACGTGTGCAAATGGACAGGTTTTTAAACTGGCAGCTTTTCCTGGGGCAGCTCTTTGGGCAGCTGGAACATCTCAGCCCCTTCTGCCCCTGCTCACAACGCGGTGCTGACTCAGGTGGCATTGCCAGCATGTCACATCTTCCTCCTCCTGGAGGCTGCTGTCCCTGAAAACCACTTCAGCTGGCAGATTAAATTACTTGTGGCTGGGATAGAGACCCTCCTAAATCCCCCTCTGTGGCTCCTGGACGTACAAAAGAGCTCAGCACAGATATTAACACTCTGTAAAGAGCACATTGCTCTCCTCAGGGTGTTTGTGCTCCTGCCTGGCCTGAGCTGGGTGACCCCCACTCTGACCCATGGAATTTCACATGTTCAAGCCTTTTTCCACATCTGTATGGACAAAGTCTATTTTTCCAAGTGTAGGCAAAGCTGTCAGCACTTTCTCTTGAAGAGCATCTGTGCTTGGTTAACCAGCCAGGAGTTCCTGGGGAAATCCAGAGAGCTCATAGGAATCCTTCAAACTCTTCCCAGGGACATCCCAGCTCTTAGTTCCCATTGGCTCCAGCAGGAATATTCCTCAGAAAGTGTTGGATAAAACACACCAGTGCACCTCCTTTTTATCTTCTGAGTAGGTGATGTGTTGTCCTTTGTGGGTGGTGCTGGGTTAACAACTTGGACTTGATGATCTTAGGGGTTTATTAAATCTTATTAATTCTATAATTCTACTGAAGTCAGACACTTAAAAGGTTTATTAAATCTTATTAATTCTATAATTCTACTCAAGTCAGCCACTCCTGGTGGAGGGAATGTTTCTCTTGCTGGTTGTTGATAAACACCAAGATCACCTTCAAACAGAGTGGTGGCCTTGCTGCCAGTCTGTGCTGTCTTTGTACTTCACACAACAATTCCAGGTTTTCCTTTTCCAGGAAGCTCAGCCCATCAAAAGTGCTCCCATTTCACAAAGCTGACAGTGGCACAAGGATCAGACTCCCTGAGGTCCCTTTCAACCCTCAGAGTGTGACCCTGGGAGATGGCTCCTACCAAAATTCCAGCCAGGAGCAAACTGTCCTGCACCTCACTGATCTGCTTCTCTTAACATCACCCTGAAGCAGATTTTAGGGATTTTACCTGGACAATAAGGCTGCCAGCACGGAGCAGAACAGGCAACTCCAGGATGCAATTCACCTCCTTCTACACCAGGCAGCCAAGCTCGTGTGGGTGAGCAAATCCCTACAGGTGTCTGTTCCTCACCTTGAAATATCCAGGCAGCAAAGATGAGCAGGGCAGGTGGAGGAATCTGAATTTAGTAAAAGTAAACCCTGTACCCTTGTCCTGCCAAAATTGAAAGCTCTTTTGCCTCCCCAGAACATGGAAGTGTCTTGTTTATGATACCTGCCAGAACGTTTTTTCAGGGTTTTGTTTGGTTTTTGTTTTATTTTTTTTTAAGAACAAGCACCTTTATGCCAGTTGCTGTCACAAATGTGCTTTTTTCAGCAGCTGGGGAGGTCAAGCCACAAGTCCATTGTTATAAATTGCTCTCACTTTCAGCTGACATCTTGTCAGGAGGTGGTTAAAAGCACTTTTAGGGCTCAGAAAGGGCCCTGCAGAGGATAAAAAGTCTTTACTGGGGTGAATCACCATCTGCTGTAATAGGGACACATCCTTCCAGGGCTGCTCCTGTGCTCAGGAATGCTTTATTCTTGGAGGAAGCCATTAAAAAAAAAAAAGAGGAAGGGTGAGGTCACAATCTCTGATGTTATAAATGAGTAAAAACTTTTTCACGAACCCATCATCTGATCTGCAGTAACTAAATACCCATATTTGCCATCTTAAAACTTAGGGATTGCCAAAGTGTAGGGCTGGCTCAGGCCACTCCTACATTTCTCCAGGTGGGAAAGCTCACCTGGGTTGTGCTGATGCTGATCAATAATCCTTCAGCACCGTGGGTTTGTGGGCTTGGAAGAGACAGAGGAGCCCAAGGCTGGCAATTCTTCTGTCACTGCTGAGTTGAGAAAAGGCTGCTGAGCCTCTACAGAAACCAGTGATCCTCTGCATCATCCAGGAGCACAGGGAGGCTCTGGGAAAAAGGAGATTTAGGTTTCAGACTGAGCAAGTCTGAGGTAAAAAAACCCTCTGGGAGCCATCTGACCTGGGCTCTGCTATTTACTGTGCATTTCTTGTCTAACTAACACAGCTCATGAGGCTGGAATTTGTAGTGGCCTGAGAGAGAGAGCTGGTTTTCATTGTATGTGAAAGCATAATAAAAGCAAGGCTTGCTCCCAGAGAGCTTTGGAGACTTGGGAAAAAAATGTTGCTCCTATTTGAGAAGACAGAAGGAGGATGAAAAAGAAAACAATGACACACCCATGAGTAAACAGAAGGTAGAAGCAGGTAGGAGATTAACCCTGGCAGCCTGCTGCTTTGTCCTCTTGCCCTCTCTGACTGACAGAATCAAAAGCTGGAGGAAGGAAACGATTGGCACATGACAAAAAAAAAAAAAAA
>VWYE01001418.1:5634-101768 GCA_013398995.1 Alaudala cheleensis
GATGACACATTTTAAACGACACAGAAATGTTGTCAGATAAGCAGAAGGGCTATTACAAAAACCACAGGTGTCAGCCTACAAGGGAATCACACTCGTGCAGAAGTCCTGTTATACCTCTCTCCTCACCAGGCTTCATGGAATGGCCTGAGCCCCTCAACACTGACCACATTTTGGGTGGCAGCTTCTAAGTGTGAGCAACCGGCCCCACAGACCAGCCACGAGATTACTACTGCACCCAGAGTTTTTGACACCTCAGAAAACTGGGCACAAGCACCACAGCTACCTACATATTTTCAGTCAATATTTCATAGAGTTTAAAAAACTCTCTCAAAGCAACAGAGAATCACAGAAGGGGTTGGGTTCAAAGGGGTCATCTCNACAAGTACCATAGCTACGTATTTTCAGTCAATAGTTTGAAGAGTTTAAAAAACTCTCTCAAAGCAACAGAGAATCACAGAAGGGACTGGGTTCAAAGGGGTCATCTCGTTCCAACACTCTGCCGTGGGAGGGACATGCTGCGCCAGACCAGGTTGCTCAGAGCCCNTCCCGGGGAAGAGGTTTTTCCCACAGGAGCAGGTGAACTGTGAAACAGGTGGCACACTCCCAGTGGGACCAAACACAGCTAGAGGATACCAGGGAGCTCAGCTCAGCTTCACAAGCCATCACAGAATAGATTCTGTTGGAAAAAGACCCCTAGATCATCGAGTCCAACCTGTGATAACACACCACCCTGTCATCTAGGCCACGGCACCAAGTGCCACATCCAGTCTTGCCTTCAACACCTCCAGGGACGGTAACCCCACTACCTCCACCCTTTCTGTGAGGGAATTTTTCCTCACGTGCAAGCTAGACCTTCGCTTAAGACTGCGCGCCCTTGCACTGCCGCTGGTAGCCTGGGAGAAGAGCCCCCCCCATCTGGCTACACCCTCCTGTCAGGTGGTTGTACAGAGCGGAAAAGTCCCTCCGAGCCTCCTCCAGACTGAGTCCCCTCTCAAAGGACCTGCGCTCCCCAGCTCCATCGCCCAACAAACGGCAAACAACGGCACCACCCNCTTGAGGCGGAGGCGCGTGCCCTCCCGCAGGCGCGCGCGCTGCACGAGCCCGTTGAGGCGCGGCGCGAGGGGGCAGCGGTGCCGGCAAGCGCCGTCCGCGAGCGTGACGTCGTACCAGTACTGGGGGGGCGGCGGGCAGCGCCTGCGCCAGGTACCGCTCCACCGCCACCACCGTCACGGCCGGCGATTCCGCGGGCGCCGCGCTCAGCTGCGAGGAGCCCTGCACCTCCTCAAACACCCTCTGGAGACAAAAGGCCACGCCGCCGTCCGCCAAGGCCACCACCCGGCTCTCCTCGGCGCGTCCCGGGGTAGAGTCCTGCATGACAGCGTCCTGGCCGCCCCTCCCAGGCGAGAGCCGCGTCCCGAGGCGCTGCTGGGCCCGGTGGCGGCGGCCGCGGGTTCCCGCTGTCATGGCTGAGCAGGGGCACCGCCCCCATGGCGCGCGCGCGCCGTTCAAACCGCCAACGGCCCAACGGCCGGGGTGGAGGCGGGGACAGCGACACGGGGACATGAATAGTGGGACAGGAAAGCTGTGGCCGGGGAGCCGGGAGGAAGCTGAGGCCCGGGGAAGCGGTGAGAGAGGTGGCCGCGGGGTCGCCGGCGATAAACGGCCGGGCAGCGGCGGCGGGCGGCCCCAGGTGTTCCTCCGTTAGGCCGGGGGCCGCGGCTGCTCCCGTGCTGGCTCGCGGCCTGCCCTCGTCGGTGCATTGTGGCGGTGCCCGGGAGCTCGGGGGCGCAGGTGACCCCCAGCGCCCCGTCGGTGGGGCAGAGGCCCTGAGCTGCGAGCAGCGNCGCAGGTGACCCCCAACGCCCCGTCGGTGGGACAGAGGCCCTGAGCAGCGAGCAGCGCCTTAGTCCCTGCCTCCCTGAGAGCTGTGCTGCACCAGTTCCTGGTTCCACTTCAGTGGACGCACAACACTCGTCATTGCTTCTTCCTTGCCATCAATGTGTTCCTAGTTGGGAGAGTCTTGTGCCTGCTTCTAATATTGTATTTGTGGTTTTCATAGTTGCAGTGTGGGGATAATCACAATCATCTTGCCATTGAAAAAGTCTACTGAGTCTTGTTTCTTGCTCCCATCTTCAGAAGAAATTCTTACTAGTGGTTCCTAAGTGTGTGACATTTATATTATTATTGATGCTTGTCCCACTGCAACTATCAACTTCTTTATCATACCACAGAATCAAAGAGTGGTTTGAGTTGGAAGTGACATTAAAGACCATCGTGTTCCAAACACCCTGCCATGGGACACTTTCATTGATATCACAAGTAGTCCTGTGAAAACTTACAAAGATCAAGAACTTTGATATTTCATATTTAATTAGCTCCTAATACATTAGTATTTTTTCTACTGGAGGAAACGCCACTTATAAAGAAAGGTGGAGGGATTTGAGCCTATTGAAACCAGAGAAGAGAAGACTGAGAGGGGATTTTATCAATGCCCACAAATATCTGAAAAACAGATATCAAGAGAATGGTAACAAGTGGTGCCCAGTGAGAGAGCAAGGGATAACAGGCACTGATACACAGGGAATTCCATCTGATTTGGAGGAAAATTTTCTTTGAGGGCAGAAAAGCACTGGAAAGGGCTGCCCAGAGAGGTTGTGGAGTCTCCTTCTCTGGAGATATTCAAAAGCCATCTGGATGAGATCCTGTGCAACCTGCTCTGAGTTTAGGAGGGGGGTTGGACTAGATCAAGAGACTCCTGCCCACCACAGCCATTCCAGCAGGAGAGAGTGAGGAGAGAGATTAAAAAAAAAAAAAAAAGAAGGCAGCTAGGAGGAGCAGCAACTTTCAGTCTTCATAGTGTCACTAGTCCAGATAGTCTTTGGAAATCCATAAGTGCAGCTACAGCTTAGGCAGAACTGGCTCAGGTACTGGGCCAGAGCAATTCTTCAGGTAGAGCACAGTTGTATTCTTAGTGTACTGCCTTTGTTCCTGTGGTCCATTTGCCATGGGGAAATTGGAAAACCTGTTGCCTGAACCCTTTAAAACAGACCCAAAAAACTAGACAAAGGGGTATAAAGCACAAGCTTTTGCTGACCTTTAGAATACTCTAGGAATGATACGAGATTATGCATTTTATGTCACAGTGCATCCCTCAGTGGAGAAAATTTAAAATGAATCAGTCATTTGTGTTATGTTGAAACCAAGTATTGGGTAAAACTTCCACAGGTGTCTTTCTTCCCCAGTAAACACGACTTATTGTGTGAACTGATAAAATGGCATTTACAGCTTAAAAAAATTAACATGACCCAAAAACCTTTTCAATGAGCTTGCACAGGATGTGATTTCACATCACATACAGGCCTTACCTGGAGAACTATAGTGTACACTTTTTTTTAGTTATTAAAATAACCTGTGGTATAATAAGAAAATCTGTGGACTGCTCCCAGCTTATCTCCACTTTTGTCTGCACTCATGATGTGATTTGCTGATGAAACTTATTTATACACAAGTTATTGTTACATGTGCCTTTGTTGCCAGATTTTGTTATTATGAGTCACTGTGGTTTCATTCATTGAAGCTGAAGCTTTTGTGGAGTGGTAATGGACTGATGTGGACTGATAGCAGAGTTAATACTTGATGCTGGATAAATCTGTATGCACTGCAGGTTCAGATTCAAGATAGCTCCTTCTCTCAGGAACTTGCTCCTGCTGCCTTCTTTCTCATCAGCAGAGGGCCAGCTAACATACCAATTTCAAAACTGGAACAAGGGTAAATCTCTTGCTGTGACAGTGTGTTAACAATATGTTTTAAAGACTGGTTATGTCCGCAAGTTCATCTAGATGCGATTTCCCTGCCATACCTGAACAGTGGGACTGACATGATTGTATTAGAAACTGGAAGTTGAGGAACACTCAGAGAATCAGTAACGACTGGAGAGAAGCCATCGGCAGATGGCTGTATCACATCACAAGAACTGAGGGCTTTGTGTTATGCTGAGCCTGCTTCATCAGGGCGTGTAAGCAGCTCATTGAAGACAGTATGGTTTTTATATGCCTACAACTAAGTGTGCTAACAATACTTGTGTTCACCTCCCGTCTCAAATTCTCAGAGACATTTAGCAGTCAAATATCCCAGTTTTTACATACAACACACCTTAAGAAAACTGTAGTTAGTCTTTATAGCAGTGACAGTGACGAATGAGCTGTGCTGAATAGGAAGATGTTATTGTATTCTGTTAAAATTATATTTAAAATATGTTGGAGAAATGAAAGGCACAAAAGAATAAAAAGTAATTCTCCAGATAAAAAAAAAATAGGTGGTGTGCATGATCATAAAGCTTATTGTAAAAGTTGTTCACCACAAAGTGATTTGAGGGCAAAAATGTAAGTTTTTCTGATGCATTTCACCCTTATTTTCTCGGTGGTTTTATCTTCTTAGACAGTAACAGAGGCAGTTAAGTAATGCTAAAGTAACATTTTGGGTGCTTACCCAGCTGACATCTTCTTTCCCTTTAATCAGCTCTCAGCACTTTGAAAGGCAGTTTAAAAAAGTGGTGGGTTATCAGGAAAATTACCTACACTTTTGGTGTGTGGAACTTTGACTTACTGCACAGGTTTTAAAATCTATAGAAGTCTTTTCTATAGACTAGAGGTTTGCTTATGCTTCATTTAACGTATATACAGCTGTTTAAACATGGTACTTGAAAGCCAGCTTTTATGATGGTCTTTGCCAGAAACAATTCCAGTGGCAATAAAGACTGTGTGAGCTTACCTGAGAAAAAGTGACTTGGGCTAAGCTGGCACTCAGGCTAATATGCAACAAAAGCCAGTTCTTGTAGCATCAATGATTGCAAGCTGTCATTTTGCTGTAGTTCCACTGCTCTTGTCCCACTGGGTGTTGTGTAAAGAGAAGGGCAGACACATGGAAGTTCAGTGAAGCTCATTAGCAGCACACACAGCACAGCACTGGCTGTCACTCTTAGGAGCACTCTGTACAGTCTGAACTCTCACACTGTCACTAGGACATCTTTATCCATACAAGGATACATATTTGTTTTGTCCCTACAAGCAGATATGGATGTTTCCCTAAGGATAGTGACTAGATTTGGAAAACAATAACAAAGGTTTCTATGATTTTTACAACAGCCAATGTCAATGTAACAGAATCATTATAAGCGTAATACAAATTTTGACTTTCAGAGTATTTTTATTACGGATTCAATTGTACAATCTCAGCATTAGAGAACAATACATAGTGTACAGTACATAACTTGCATGGTTCCCAGGTTTTAAAGTCATGTGCCAAGGTTCAGGCTGCAAAAGAGAGTTCCCCATGCCTAAAACGAAGGCAGGCACATACACACAGTTCTACATTGCTGCAGCATTAGCACAGTCTTGTGTGGCAAATGTAACATTATGAGCACCGCCTGCCATTAGGAGACTGCTTGTACCAAAGGGTTAATGACATGGATCCTTACCATTCTGCCCCTGTAGCATTTTTTCATATCAAAGTGACATCACTAGAAAAACGCATCAACTAGTTCACTCCTTGGTTTTAAAAGTTAGTGAAACACTTCAAAAAAAGAAATTACAAATCTGATATACATTTTGCATAGTTAAAATTATGTCTGGATAACCTTGGCTACGGGATTTTTTTCTTCTGGCCTTTGTACTTTCTCTTTGATCTGAACAGTTATTCAAAACACTCCCTCATTCAGCGCCCCCCAGTCACTTCAGATACCTTTCTGTTTCTTTAGCTGCTTTCTTTTCCTTAACATCTTCTAACCTTTTGTATTCTTCCTACAACAATATGATGTTCCAGACATCCACTCCCTCCCCTTTGGCTATTCCTGGTTTTTTTCTTCAGCTTTTCCCTCCTCTTCAGTCACTTCCCCTTTCTTCTGTTACTCTTCTCAACACCTCTGGGCTCTTTCTCATCTTCAACCATTCTGACTATCTCTTGATAGAGAGACAACTCCACAGGTTTCTCTTTGTTGCATCGAGTTGCTATTGCTATGTGCAATACTGCTTCTAAATCCTTCAAAAGCATTCACCTCTAGGTGCCTCATGCCTTCCACAATTACACATGGAAAAGTTGTGGGGTTATTTTTGTTTTGTTTTGTTTTTTTTTTGTTTTTTTTTTTTTTTTTGGTGCATAGAAGATGAAAATCCAACTCACTGCCTTGAACTGTCGCTTGAAAGAAGAAAGAACTAATAGAGGGAAACAGAATGAATAATTACAATCCCAATGTAATAGTGCATATTCCCTCTTCAGTTTGGGGTTGTTTGGGTTTTTTCCCTTTTAGCATGGAGTCAAACTTCTTCAGTGTGTCAACTTATTGTCACAATCTTCTGCTACAGTAAACTTAAACAAGTTTGATCACATTTGCTTCTTAAATCTGTTGAAATGGGTTGTTGTTATAAATTTCCACTGTTCTTTGCTAAATTCTTTTTAACTAGTCCCTACCATCAGGAAAATATCTGCCTCCTACCTATTGACACTAGAACACGGGAGGGAAAAAATCCACATGCATCCTTTGTAAAGCTGCTGCATGCACGCTTTAAAAATATTACAGGGCAGCCTGGATCACTGATTGCTTATAGCACGAGCAGCTTTGCAAGTTTTGCAATGCCAAACTGTGTGCAAAAGGAAAGCTCTTCTTCCTTCACAGTCTCTTAGACTTTTAAGTCAAAAGCAAGCAAGTTGCTGGTAAGTTGATTGTCTGCAACTTACTTTTTGCCAGTAATTGTAACTTTACTCTGGTTCTGTTACAGATTTGGGCGTGTTTGGTTTTATTGATGGTTTTTTTCGGGGAAGGTTTTTTTTTTTTCCCCCTGTTATTTGTTTGCTCTGTGAGTTGAATGCAACGAGCCCAAGCATTCAGCAGCACAGGGAGCCAAGCCAGGCGTTGCTCATTTGCCCCAGCCCTGGCCCTGGCAACAGGCAGGAACATTACTACAACCAGACAGAGCTCTTGTTGTCACACAGCCCTGCCCAAGCAGTTTCCATTCAGGTTTCAAGTCTGCACACAAGCTAATTACTCACATATATACTCAAAGAACCACTTTGAGTATTTAACTGTATTCTTTTAGTATGGCTTTAGGCTTATTTTTCTGTTAGTTAAACATCTAAAAGGAAGATACTTCATTAAAAAACAATATATATTTTGAGATAAGCTAATAACTGTGAAAAGTGCTAGGTTATTAACTTTGGAAAGTGCAGTCCTCCACATAGCCAAAAACGTAACAGCAACAGTGCAGGCACCTCTGACCTGCCTTCAGCACTGAGATGCCAGCACAGGGAACACACGGAAGGGTGATCAGCTCCTACTCTAATTCCCTGCTGGCATACACAGAGACAGCAGTTCTGAGCACCTGTCAGTCACAGCATCACTGCCAGCACCTGAGCTGATGTACTGGACAGCACAGCTACCAGTTCCAGCAACTCTCTTTGTGCCCTCTTAGTCAACAGAGAATCATCATCCTTGAGGAAGATGACCAGATATTCCAACACACTTTCCCTGCACCTTTCAGTATCAAATATTTCAAGTAAAAAATACCTATTTTCAAGCACTGGAACTAGTGATTTCACTTTTGCTCACAGCATTATCCCCATTGTATCATGTCTGGAATGAGCTCTTTTGTATTACACTTGATGCTTTACATTTTCAAAGCACATCCAAAGATCAGCTACATAAGGATTACGTTAAACCCTACAACTGATTCATAGTATATGATTATATATAGTGTATATATATATATATATATATATATATATAATATATCTATAGTTTTATGGCCAACTTATAAGCCCCTGAGAACAGAGTTTATGCAGCAACACTGGCACCAATAACACTAGAAGACGCGGCTTTATTTAGATGTAATTAGCATAGAAAGCACCTGGAATGATTTATATTTCCTATTTATAATAGATTAACTCTTTGGATATTTTCATAACTATATTAAGAATACATTTGTTAATCTTAACATCCATTGTCGAAAGATTATATTTACATACAAATACATAAAGACTTGATGTGAAAGAGGAAGAAAGAAGAAAAGTGCCTGCTCTTGTCCTCTTATTTATATACATGGGTAGTGCCTTTAAGTCAATTCATACGAATGTGGGTCCCAGGTGTGAATAAAAGTCACAGGTTCTGTTTCATAATGCTTTATGCATCTATGATTTTGACAGACTATTTAAACTGTTTTTACAAGACATCCTACAGTAAGTGTGTCTATGGGCTCAGGAATCCAGCCCTGAGAGAAACACAAAATCCCCCCTGCATTTGTAAAAATCCCCCAGATGTGGCACATGTTCAGAATTAACTATTTTTACAACTCTGTACTGAAACACACCTGTCCACGCAGCACAGGGGATGATCCCTCAAGGTCCAAAGAGGGAGGATCCCTCAAGTCTTCTGGTCTGCACTGGGACCCACCACTAACCATTACTCTTTCACTGCTCTAAGACTTGGGCAAGTCATTCAAATTCATCTTGGTGACACAGTAACAGCTTGCTTAAACTGAAAAATGAGCCCAAACCCAATTCAAAATAGATTCCAACTGTGTTTTTGTGTCTACCCACAGCTGTTGCTGTCCGTAAATAGTGACTTCAGTTCAGGATACCAACATTACATCACCTGTGAAACTTTCCATTTTTCAGAGTACAGGAGGTTCTTATATTGGCTACATTCTTCACTAAAATCCCCTAATACAATATTTGTTTACAACATATGTTGAAAGACAAATTAAACATGTTTGCAATACTTCAAAAAGAAAATGGAATTCTTTCCAGGTTGAAAGAATATGAATTTTGATAAGTCAATAATGACAACATTTTTTTAGGTAACAAGTGCAAATTTGTGTGTATTACCTCTGAGAAGTTTACACTGCTACCTACAGGGATTTTTTAAATTTTCTTCATTTTGATGTGCTTTACCAGTTGAATAGTACATTTTGACCAAGAGTCATAAAGTATATTTGACTGCTGCCTCCTGACTGTACAGATGCAAAGAACACCTTGAAAGGGACAAAAAAAGAAGAAAAAAAAAGATGCTACTGTCAGTTTATATTTATGAAAATATTTTTACTCATATAGGAAAGGTGATAGAGTGCCACAGTCCCAAATACAAGGATATACATATATCACAATTGAATTTTAATTCCATGAGAAACCTTTTAAAGTGAAAATGTACTTGTAGTACAACTGCATTTTTTAAAATGTATTTCTCTCCCTATTTGAAAAGACATAGGAAAACATTTAAAAATAATTAATCTAAGGTTTTAGGGCTTCAGTTTTCTAGATATGATAGGGGGACTAAACAGATTTCAGAGAACATTTACCAAAATTGCTATATGCAAGAAATCATACCTGATTATCCATTCTCTGGTGTCTGCAATTAAGAGTGTGTTTTTTTTTTCCCCCACGATGACTGCTCTGAACTGTCTGTAATTTCAGTAGCCCAGGAGAGGCAGTCCTGTGGCTGGGAATTTTTGGGGCTCACTCACTAACCCTCCCCACCTGTGTTGCTGTGCAGTTCATAATGCCTGCATTTGTTATCACTGGTGGAATAGAGAGTTCTGTAACAGCTGGTGGTGGGAATGTGTGCAACATCCATAATGCATATCCATAATGGGTGCTATGTGGGATCAGTGATTATACTGGCTTTGAACAGGGAAGTTATACCAAGGTAGGAAATAACCAGTAACAAAGTTACCAAAATGAACTGGTCTGTCATAGTCAGGTATTACTCATTTTTGCTAAGTCACCATACTGTAGTAATCTCTGTACCTTGTCATTTCTTTCACATAGAAATTTTAGCTTCTGTGCCTTCTTGTGCATAAATACTCCTTCCAGATTTCCTGTTTCCACAGAGCGTAGTTCAATTGCTTTTTCTCCCCAGCCCATGACCTGATTAGACTGAAGGTAAGCTAAAAGAAAAGAAAAAAAAAAAAAAAAAAGAAAGGAAAAAAAAAAAAAGAAAAAAAAAAAAAAAAAAAAAAAAAAAAAGAGAGAGAAAAAAAAAAAAGAAAAAAAGAGAGAGAGAGAGAAAAAAAAATTGGTACTATTTAACAGCTGAAAGAACTGATTCTTGCCTCATTTATGTTAATTATGGATCTGACTTCTCTTGGATAACAATAGAGTCTGTATTATTTGTATTTTAAGTTTACACAAAAAGCCTTATGAATAGTAACTAAATTTCAGTTTGTCCTCTCATACTTATTCTAAAGTTTAGACATAAATCTTAACTCCTTTTGTATATCTTAGACTCACAAAAGCTTGGAAGAAACCTCTGAAGGGCATCTTGTTTAACCACTGGCCAAAATAGTGTGGCCAAAATAGACAAGTTTACTCAGGACCTTGTACAGATATTGGTTTGATGGATATTTCACAACCTTTCCAAGACCCTGCTGCAATGCATCACTACTTTCAAGGCTGAACATTTCTTCCTAATATCTTGGTGCAACTTGTGCCCATCTTTGCCTCTCATTCATTAACTGTTCACATTCAGGAAAAGTCTTAACTGTCTTCTCTGTACCCACTGTACTCTGTTCCTATTAGGAAGCTGGGTTTGTATTTACTATGGAATTCAGCTTAAGTCTGAAACCTAAATACTTCAGAATCTGAGACCATGGCATGATTAATTTGGTGCACTATTTCCAAAACCAAAAGAAGATATTCTAGCACAGTGGAAACTTACTACAATACTCCCCTTAAAACTGGCAATATGAAATTGCAATAGTGATGAAGGAATTAACACCACAGATTTCAAATTAGGCACAGTTTCACTAAAAGCCTTCTGACTGGTACTTCTATGAGCTTCCAAGGTAAAATCACATTAATTATGCTCTATTGGTAGTCAATGCTCAGAAATTGTTCTTCTTGCTCAACTATCAACTGTTATTTCATTAGTCTAAGAATTCTGGTACTCTAAAATGATGTAGAGGGAATCTGTGCACTGGACTAGGTTTTAGTTCCATTGGACAGTGCATGCCTGCCCTACACTATTAGGACGAGCAAGGTCTGCTTCTTAAAACCTTCCATGTTGATTTAGGGTTTTGTCTAAAAATTGAACTTTCAGACTGATATTGGAAGCAACAGCCTACAATCCTGCTTGAGAATGACAACAGAAAATAAAGGCAACATGCCTACATAGCGGCATATACTTCTAGCAGGGTTGATTTAATATTAACTTGGAATCCTTTCTTTGTAATTGTTGTCAGAACAAATGTATGAAAATCGTACCTCCTTGGAAACACATATGGTTTGGTTACAGTGTTGTGATTTTAGTCTCCTCAGAGTCTATAAATTTCCCCTAAATCTGTTCAGAAGACTTCCAGTTATTCTTTGTGCACGCTGAAGGCTTCCCTGCCACTAGTGCTGAGAGCAAAGTAATTCTTTCCCAGTATCCCAGTCATGAGGAAAGAGGAAGAAATAAACCTATTTTAAAAGCAAAGCAGCAGCGAGCAACAGAGGGTGAACTGCCAAAGAGGAGGAGTATTTTCTAAAACTCAAGCACATGAAATGAATATATTTTAAAATTTTTTCTTTAAGCTTCGGGCTTTACAGCAGGGCACCATTGCTGTTGGCTGTGAAGAAAGTGTCATTAACATTTCTGAACAGTGTAGCAGTAGCAGGATGAGCCCAGGGCAGCACCCATGCAGTCCACAGTATCTGAAAAGTAAGCCCAGACCACACATAAAGTGAGGAGCATCAAAATGATACAAGACTTAAACTTCAGCTATTTTTTGTACCAACCGATATCACATTAACCTTTTCAAACTTCGCTTTCAAACACAACAGAGATGGAGGCACACTGTGGTTCTCGGGGGTGGGAAGCAAGGCAGGTGCATTTATATAAACAGCATGAAACCATTCTGTGGCTACACTGTTTAGTTTAGGTCGTGTAGGTCTAGCAACAAAGAACTAATAAGCCTCCAGATCTTTTCCACTACATGAAATTTACACTGCAGGTGCCACTATGCTGTGTCTGTATCTGTGCCTTTGGCAGATTTCAATTTGATAGCTTCCTTGCTGCTCCCAGTAACAACTTCATTAGTCTCTGCTGCAACCTCTAGGTCATCTGCTGGACCACTTCTACTGTGTTCTGAAGAGATCTGACCTCCAGGCAGTATTCAAAACAGGAACAGAACAAACCAGATATGCCAAGTTCAGCCCTGATGCTCTGCTGTCTGGCCAACATACCAAAAACTTGTCAACTGACAGTGGCAGTACAAGCAGCATAAAATCTGAGTTTTGTAACAGAATAAAAACATTCTCTCCCAGATTTCATCTGTGAAACAGCATGCAAACAAAATGGCCTCATTACACCATTTGCACCGTTGTACAGTAATAAGGATTTATCTATACATGGAGATGAATTTGAAGGATGGCAGGCTATGAATTCAAAGGTCAGTACTGAGTCTTGATAATCCTCCCACAGGGGAGCTCTTAGAGGTGTTTCATGTGAGATGAACTGAGAGCAGATACTCAGAATAAAGTCGTCTTATTTTGGAACAATAGCTCCTATACCATGAGCACCTTGGGAATAGTTACTTTGAGTCTACTTTCCACTGCAGCTTTAGATAAAAATATCCTATGCTTCCAGCTGGTATGTTGTAGAGCATTAAGGCAGTAATTTAACCACCTTTTGGTAACAACTGTCTGTTTCTCTACAGAATAGTCTTCTTGCTTCTAAAATGTACAGGGAAAAGGAAATAAAGACTTTTACTAGTTCCTCTGGGAATATCCAGATTTGTGTCAACCCTCTATGGCTATGTACTGTAAATAATTCATTACTCACACAAAAGGGCAAGAGTGCTCCCAAATCCTATTAACTTGATGTTTCTTAATGCCTTTTAAAAACCTCTTTTATGGAAAATATTACAGCTATATTTATATTTAGCTCTACATATGTGTACATCTTTCACATTAAACATAGAATACTTCTACAGTTTTAATTTCCCATGGGATTTGAACTTCTTCTTCCCAATTTCTTATTAACAGATTGGTCACAGAGGTCCCAATTTAAGACTATGAATAAGATATATTTAGATTCCCTGCCCTAAATCCATCGACTGTAATACAAACTATTTTTTTTGGTATCAAAATACTCTCAACCAACTACAAACTTTTCTTAAGAAATACTTCTTAAAGAAATCAAGAAATGAGCAAAGGATGACTAGAAAGCACCCTGAGGGTAACACAAGACCCTTCTGTCCCTGCAACAGAGAGTGAAAATTGAGATACGCTTATACAGGCTTCAGGAGGTTTGAAATGAGTAGAGAAATCTCAGGAAAATGGGATCTTTTAAGAAACTGTCAAGTTGTCCCCAAGCTGGGCCATTCAAATAACAATTATTCACACTTCTCTCATAATGTTTTTGTCTGCAACCAAGGATATGAAAGGATTAAGAAAATTAATAGGAGTTAGTGGTAAAATTATTTTAATGACAGTTAACAGAGACCCTGATGTGAAGTTCAAGTTGTGTGTTTACAGGTTAGGTTAATTTTTAATAGAAATGTGATTTCAAATCAGAAGTCAAATTTGGTTTGTACCACATCCCAAAGACGGGCTTTTCCTAAAACTACTCAGGTAGAAGTGAAAGGAAAAAAGTGAACATCCTTGATTTTTTACTATGGTATCCAGTTTCCTCCAAGCTAGTAACACACTTCTGTGCAGTCTAATTGTCTTGGGCCTGTTTTTGTTGGTATGTTTGTTTTAAAATAAAGAACAGGAGTGAGACAGAAATTAAAAGTAGCAAGTAATAAACCCAAAAATCTGTCTGCGTTGTTTTTCATTTTCCCCATATTGTTAGCCTGAAGTCCTATGGGAAAGGTGAAACCAACAGCTGTCCTGGCTCCAGTACAAGCAGAATCTCCTCCTACGCAGCCAACTGCAAGCATGGGGAGATTAGAAATCTATCACAAATACCCTGGGCTGGCAGCCCTGTGAATTTAAAGTGATAAATGAAGGGGCCATTTGATAGCAGTTACAGATCTCTTCAGTAACTGACCCCTCAGTAGCTGTGAATTTCTACATAAAACGCTGTGAGCTATGAGCAACCAAAACACTTTTCCCCCTCTGTAATTCACATAATTCTCCCTGTGGAAACTGGTGGGAAGCTGCATCCTCAGTGAGCTCTGTCTGTATAGTCAATGTGTGATGCAATAAAGAGTGTGACAAGAATACAGACTGTGGTCCAAATGGGAAGCCCCTATTGCAATCATCGGCTGTGTTAACACAAACACCCACAAATCTGTTCACTCTTTTACACATCTGGTTTGCTCAGAAGCTGCTTTATGTGCCATACAACCATTTTCACAGAGATACAAACCTCATAAAGAAGTCAGGCTTCATGCAGCAGGATCTTATATTTAATAAAGAGCTATTTTTCATACATACCTACAGATGCTGGCATTTCTCCCCACTGCAGAACAGTCTCCTTTGTGAAATGCCCATATATATCAATGTAGATGCCTTCATCTTCATAGGTGAGCAGGAGCTCCATGCCGCTGGTGTTCGGGAGGATGATAATGGCATGTGGGCGAATTGTCCCCTGGATCTAGAATCGTATTTAACTAAGATTTATATCAGAACATGGACTGCAATTTCAGTGATGACATTCATCTAACTAGCTTGGCAGAGCAATAAAAAGAACTAGCTCATGGCTCATGGAAAGTGAAAGAAATGCCTGTTCTCAGAAGCTGTATCATTTGCTAGTAAGCCTCTGAAACAGACTTTCTCCCCTTCTCCCCCCTGTGAATATGACAGTAGGGTTGCAAATAAATCAATGTTCAATACTTTACTTTAAATTTACCAGTGTTAATGGGTTTCAAGAAGCCATGGAGCCATTGAGACACAATAATATTTACTTAGTCATTCACAAAATACCTGCATTATATAAATAGGAGAAAGGTGAAATAAATTTGATTTCACAACTTATTCAGAAGATGGAGGAAGGATAGCAATTCCACATTCCATGAGAGTGCTTTCACTTTCCATGATATTTCCCTATCCTCACTCAAAACTTTAAAACCTGCAAATTTAATAATATTTATCTTGCTGTAAGAAGCTCCCTGGACCTTTTCACTCTGTCTTTCCCTTCCCACATCATTCCCTACAAATAGCTGCCCATTTGACTGCTGTTGGGCAAACCTCTGCATGCCACAGCAACAGTGCATTTCACTCAAACTCATCTCTCCCAGAAGCCAACATATCCCAAGCAAAAAACCAAAAACCAAATGTGAAGTATACAACCATGAAGGTGGGGTTTTATGAAAGCATTTCTGAAAGAAAAAGAGGACAGCCTTAAAAAAAACAGTAACAAAGCATTTCCTTGTTTAAAGAGCTACTCAAAACAGGAAGTTAAATAGTAAATTAAATCACCACAATTAATATTTTATAGGAAGCATATGACTGGAGCTTTATATCATTCTCACAAGCCAGCCACACACAGGTCTTTTATGTCCCTCAAGCACAGACATTTATGCACACTGTAAGGGCACAACGAACAGTAAAAGAAGCACTGAAGCTGTACTTGCCAAACTGAATACACTCAGGCCACCCACTTGACTCCGTGCCTCCGCAACAACTATCCGTAACACTAGAACGGGGATCCAGAGCCGCAGAGCAATTTTAATGCGTTGCCTTGGGACTCGCATGAGCGACCGGAGCAGGTAAGAGATGAAGAGAGAGGTGGGGAACCAGGAAAAGAGGCTACCAGAAAGCAAGAGTATCTCAAGTCAGCCTGTTACAGTCTGGGCTGTTGCCACCACAAAGCTCCTTGAGATAATTATCCAGTTCTAGCTCTTTAAAAGTAATAGAACATCAAAAAAGGTAGAGTGACTGTAGCAGCTGATTTATTCCAGGTCTAAGACTCTGAGGGGAAAATCTATTTTTAGTCCACGCTAACTTGTGGCTGAAGAGTTCACACAAATGCAGTCAGTCTCAGGTGCCCCACATATTCAGGGCAGTCACCTGGGAAATCTCTCTCATCAGGTACCTAATTGTATTTGCAATCTGATGAGAAAGTAAAGCCTCTAAGAAAGTTCACTTTTTTTCTTTGCCTTTCTTCTCTTGGGCAATTACGTTAATGATCCTTTTGACAAGTCACTGTTCACCTTGCTCAGCAACCCACTTACAGACAGGCACGTGGGTACCACGCTTCAATTTACAAACTGATGTGAATTCATTGTAGCTGCATAGTTAACAAAACTACTGCCAGATTAAATAAATCCTCTAACAAGACAAATACTAGGTACCTTAAAAAAAACAACACAGAAATAAACAGTACAAGGCTTTAGCAGGTGATTCAACAGTCAGAACAGCTAGAAAAGTAATTTTTCAGTTAAGTGAAGTCTGTAAGTCTAACAGCCAACCTTACACACTGTGTCCATCAGGAACACAGGTCTGACAGAACGTGGAGGCTGTGGCTTGTAGGGGCAGCAGAGTGATCAAGTGGCTTGCACAGGAGGAGAGGGTTTTCATTTGGGTTGAAAACAAGGGGCTGAGAGTGGAGAAAAGTTAAAAAATAGATGGATTCACAGCACAGGCTGCAACATGCAGATCTGGGATGAGATTTCTTCAGACCTCCCATGCATAACTTTGGGACACATGGTCTGGGGATGCAAGGAAGCCATGGCACCCCCAGCCCCTGTGAAGCACTGTTGACTTCAGGGAAGGTTCAAGTGTGCACAGAAGTTTCTCTGCCAGGAGCCTCCCATCAGACTGGAATCTAGAATCTGCCAGTTTGCTGAACTTAAGCCCCCAAGATTCTCTGGCTTTTGAGACTCCCAGCTTTGAAAAGAACTATCTAGAAGAGCTAAAAAATAACTAAATCAACAAAATTCCAAAAATATTAACACCACAGCATAGTGCTATTCATATTAGACAGCCCCATGCCAGCCATTCACTTCTGCAGGGCAACTTGCTGGTATCTGAGCTTAAGCAGGAATTTAGTGATCACCATCACCTCAGAGACACAATGCAGGATGTACCCATACTCCTGAAATCAACACCTTCATGCTAACTTACTGACAATCTAATGAGAAAGTCCCAAGGGATAAACCTCTTCTGGATTTATATCATGGGCAACTGAATGGCAAGAAGATCAGCAAATTTAGTCTGAAGTTGGTTTCTGCTGTATGCACAGTGGCAGATTGTAAAAGTCACCTAAATTCACGTAGATATTATTGTGTCTTTGTTTAAGTCCTAAATTTCCAGCATAAATTAATTAAAGATAGTACTGCCCATACAACGGGCTTTCTGATATTATACCACTAAAATGGATATTCTAAATGCAATAAAAGCATTTAAACAGGACTTCAGTGTTATAAAACTATGTGAAAAGTGGTTTTGTATTAGCTGCCACTAATCACATTCTTTTGAAAAATAGCACAAATCTTAACCTGATCATCATCAATACACAGCCCAAAGAGTAAAGGCATTAATGAAGTTTTTTGGATTCTCTTACATGTGTTGGGAGGTACAGATCATACACAGATCCAGAGTCCACATCAATGGCATGAAATCCCACTACTGAGCCATATATGACCTTTAGTCTTTGCCCGTTTTCAACAGTCAGGTCAACCGACAGTGGTTTGTGATGAAGTGAGGTGAAGGACTGGAAAAAATAAAAATGTAGTACGTAACACAATAAAACTGTTGGTTTGCAGAACTACATTTAACATCCTAAGAATTCTCAAAACTCAAAAGTTAGACAGCTATTTTTCTTAAATAGTAGGTTACATTTAAGGAGCTAAGCATTCATCACTGAGTTGCAAGGACAGTTGGATAATTAATTTGTGGTTTGAAAAAAAAAAAATCAAGATTCTAGAAATGGTCTAGACAAAAAGTAGGCTGACTACCATTGTGCCTAATTTCCTCCCCTTTTGAGGGAAATCAACATCAACTTCGTCAATTCAAATGCACATTTTGGCAGAGAACCTGCTGTGTTTGGCTGGGGTAGAGAGAGGCAAGTTATTCACATCTAACACTCACCACTGTGACAGTTTCATGCTTGCCATCTCCAAAGTACATCAAACATTTTCTTTAAAAGAATATTCAGTTTATCTTTAGCTAGAATAAATGTTATACAAAACAACAAAAACAAAAGCAGAGAGTAGATGAGAGACAGTGAGAGACAGTGAGAGACAGTGACACATCTGAACCAAAGTGATGTTTCACTTACCTTAAAAGCCATGAATTTGTGATAAGGCTTTGGAGCCCAAGCATAAACCTCCACTGAGTTTTTCAAAGCAATTACAAGGAATTTGATTCTCTCATATTTTACTGTAATACAAGAACAATTCCTCAGGTACCAGACAGACACTTAAATCAAAGACCATCTCATCACATGAAATAATTTCAATGGATTACTTGTAGAGGTAGACATTATCCAACAAGGGAGACTAATGCATTCTGGACATCAATGTTTAATATCACCCGTGACAATACCTTGATTGAAAACCTACAATTCATCTACTTTCAGTAATGCCAAATGACTGTTACCAATATTTATATATTTATTTTCATATGATGATGAAAATAAAAATCTCACTACTCAGTAAAAATGGTCTTGACCCTGCAGCTAAACCAACCTACTTGATTTTTGAAGTATGAACACACCCCACCACTACTGGGTTATGAACAAGCTACTATTGGAGGACTGGTGGTTGTTGGCTGAACAATTCTGTCAGACTTGGCAGGATGAATTTTCATTTCACTGCTCATCTGTGGGCTAATTCCCCAGGTGCAGTGTGGGTGGAGGACTCCCATCTTTCTGAGATAAGTAAGCATTTAAGAGATGAGCAATTTCTCCAAGACAGTTAAGGTCATGCTGGGCCCACTGAGAATAAATGAAGAATCTTGCACTGAAAATTAAGATTTCTTTGTGAAATGTGTTTTCAGTCTGCCAGAGACAAGCATTTGGAAACAGGATACTATCTCACATGGGTAGAGAACAAGAAAACCCAGCAAACTCTACCAAAATGCAGAACAGTACATCCTTTTCCTTTTCTACCTGCAAAAATAGCTGTACAACCAAAGCTCAAGATACAAGAAAATTCACCAAGAGAAAATGGGCAGCAGCTATGCTGTCAAAAACACAGGAGTGGATTGTCATATGTAAAGAGAGAAGCTCCTACCAAATGTTTGCCTCACTTTAGGATAAGTATTTTGTCACTGGATTGTTTTTTTTTTTTTTAATGCACCAAACCCAAGAATGAGCAACAGAAGTGGAATATGTGTGTGCTTAGCTGTAATCACAGTTAAAGAAACAACACACATCTGTTTCACGCTCTTTCTTGAATTTAAGCCCTGCCACTTCTAAAGCCAAAAGGCAAAGCCATCAAGCAAGGTATTAATGAGAAGCAGCCACATCACATTTCCTGCACTCCTCTGAATCATGGTTTTATTTGACTTTGAAGCAAGTGCCACTTTCACATACCATCCCCCACCAAAGCAAAACTTTTGCCATACATCCATCCCCCACAAGTTAAATGACAGAAATGATCACATTCCTCACATTGCCTTCAAGAATGAGCTGCCTGAGAGTCAAGGAAGAACAGGATGGTACAATTTCCAGGGTACCATTGAAAAAAAGGTATATTTGGGTCTTCCATGAGAGAGAAAGGGATAAGCTGATCTACCTAAGGACATCCTACAGATATGATTCACTAGGACTTGACCTAGGTCCAATTTCTTAGCAGTTACCTAGGGCCAAGAGGGAAGCTGAGGAGGTGGAAAACATCAAGTTCTATTAAAACCTTAAGTAACTACAGAAAATCTGACTGAGCACAGACCATGGCTGGCACTCCCTTCTTCCAGCCATCACAGGGAACACCCATAACATCATCTGATAACTGCTGCAAGAAGAGATGCTGCCTGAAATGACAGGGAGCAAGGCGTCTGCCATGTAAAACAAGGAGTCTTGAAAGAACTCATGAGATATTCACCCAATACAATCCTGAAACAAAGCTGAAAAATGCTGCTGTCACAAGATGGAAAAGGATGATGATTAAGCACCTCTCTAAGGAAAAAACCAGGAAATGCTTACCGACTTTGTAGTGCACACAGCCTTCCAGGTCACCCACAGACACCCAGCCTTGCCGCTTCTCCACCTCTGGATCATTGCGCAAAATTTTATTTCTCAACCATGACAAGTAATACACCCTCAACTTATTCTTCTTCCCTGGGATTTGCAAAAAGAGACAGAACACTTTAACTCCCAGAACTACAAACTCTCCCCCACTTACAAAGAGCCAGAGTTTTGTGACAGTGGGTCCTTGTGCCTTGTCAGGGTGAGAGAACATAGCAAGGGAATAAAGGAGTGCTGGGGTGATGGGGACACACGGGGGGGAACTGCCACAGGAGCAATCCTATGGCACTGGGCACATCTGCACTTACCTTGTGACTCAAACTTCATTTTCACACCTGACTAAAATTCTTCCCTCAGGCCAAAGAACAGGTTTTTACAGACAGAGGTATTATCAGAAATCATCCCACTGTTTATCCTGGAACACAGGCATGTCCTACCATGGCCACTTTGAATAAGCTGTTCATTTCGTTCTAATTAACTGTTACTCTTCATTTAAAGTAGCTATTTTTCTTTTGGATGCCTTCCCAGGTGAGAATTATTTTGTCATCCTTCATCTCAATCACTATTTTTGTTGTATTAATTCATGAGCACCTATGGTCAACAGCACTCTGGGACCACAGATTAGTTTGAAGAGAAGGACTATGTCATGTCCCAGCAACACCTGGACCTGGCAGTACAGGACAAACAGCTGTTGCCATTGCCCACCATGATGAGTCTGCACTGGAGATGAGCTGCTATTCCTTGCTGGTCCCACACCTCTGACCTTGGAATGTACTTTGCATCCTTTGAGGCCACTCTCAGCCATGGCGAATAAGGTCAGAGTACAAACTATTTCCCAGCAGAGGCTGCAGACCTCCACTTAATGTTATTGAGTTGTTATTGCTTTCACAATACAGATCACTCTCATGTTACTGCTCATGCCTCTTGTTGAACACAGGATGAGGTTAAATCATGATATGTTAATAGAACTGCACTTAGATAGATGCTCACCCACCACAGAAACAAGAAAAGTGACAAGCTATAGTTTGCAGAGAATCAGTCCGTTTTAGGAATATGAAACACTCTGTACTTTCCAGAAACTATTTCACACATTAACCAGAAAATGAATTTTCCCAAAGCCACTCTGGAATGGGAGTGTAAATGTTAAAAATTCAGGAGAGTTTTCCTATTAACAAGAATAACTGTCCTGTGATTTTCTTAAAAGAGGAAATTCCTCAACCTAGTTTATAACCTAATTCTTCTTTTTAATTGCCTCCAGCCCCAACGTGGGTCAGATACTTTTAGTCGCTGAACCAACCTGATATAGTAATTAGCACATTGAGTCCTTCCAGAACATCCATCTGCTGGAACCGTCTCCTTGTAATCAGTGTATAGACTCTTCCTTGCCCACTTCTGTCCAGCAGCCACAATCCATTCTCTGTTCCCACCAATAAATTTACTCCTGTCAATACATGAAAAAAATACTGCCTAAGTCACCTAATGATTCAGAGGTCACCAAGTGTGTTTTGAGAACCACATTTTATTTAATCTCACTTAATGGTATCTGGTAATTTCTCTGTTGCTCTGTGGATGACTTCCCAGAAAAAGAAAGATCTCACCATTAGAATTTTTACTCAGCAGAACACCTGTATACCTAAGGAACTTGAATGGTGAGTAGTTCTGCTGAAGTCAATGCTGATTTAAACAAAAAGGAAAATATTCTGTGAACCTGAACTCCTCAGGTGACCTTGGAAAGCACTTGTGACTGGCCACAAAAGTCCCGGTCCAGCATCATTACAGTAGTGACACAAGAGACCCAACTGAGTGTTCCAAGGTCCCTAACAATTATGAAANCAAACTCTGTTTTTCCAAATACAACATTCAAATCATGTGGGCAGCAAACTTGTGGGAAGAAGACTGTGCTACAAGGAGGTGCAGGGTTTGTTTGTAAACAGTCGCTGGTTTGGAAAATGCCTTCAAATGCCAAATTAAGGAGTGAGTCCATCTGAAATCCAACTGCTGCTAAGGAAGAGAAGGCTCCATTGGGTTGCTGACATCAGAGAATGCCCGAAATTGTATTTGGCTGTAATGACATCTATGTTTCTAATCAGGAGATTCTAAAGACACAACACAAGGTATCCTGCTGTAACAAGCACCCTCCTCCACTGGCAATTTTCTGACAAGTACCTGCTGCTCTTCAGCCTCAATGCACATTTAATTACACACCTTGCCACACAGCTCTGTTCTTAATTTAAATTTTTGGATTCCTACAAATCCACATTACAGAAAATCTGTGAAGCTATAAACTGGAAATCTACATTTGCTTTGGATAATGTTCCATCTACTTCATTCACTTGCCATTCCAGGCTCAAAAAGTTAGGAGTAAAAGGCTGGGGGAGTCCCATGGAATATATCTGTTCTTCTGAAGCGGAAAGATGGTTAAAACAACTCAAGAGTTTAGCTAATGTGCAGCTGGGAGAAGGTCTGCAGCTGTTTAGAGTGGTCTGACTTCTGTATCTTGGTTTTACACCATGTGAAGCTGACTCTGGAAAAATCATGTAAGTTTAAACAATTCAGAATCAGTGACAGCAGGAACTGAGCAAGACTAGCTTTTGGAAAGACCTGACCTGCTTTGGACCCTTGAGATGCCTAACACATATGACAGCAAAAGGCTTTTTGTTCAGATTATTTCCACTGGGTCAGGGTTCTGTGATCAGCTGTCCCCGTGTGCAGCTCAGATGAGTCTCATGAGCCCCAAAACCTGCTCAAACATTTGCAACTTCTAGCTCTCCCAAGGAGAATAGTTTCAGCTTGGTGCTTGATCAAAACATTTCTCATTCTGATGCACAAAGTTCTTTGCAGCTGCAGTTCATGTGTTTGCCATCTCATCCCTGGAAAGGCAGGGCCATGTAAAGTGACACAGGTATCAGCTCACGGATCCACTCCAGCACTCTCTGCCAGGAGAGCAGCAATAGAACTGTGAAATCTGCCTAGCAGACACTGCCAGCCTCTCCTGCTGTGCCCTCCCTCCATACTCCTGCCCAAGGACTCCGAGCTTACCCCACAGAGCAGCACACAGAACCTCGGAGTTGAATTTCTTCTTGTATTTACGGATTTCTGGGCTGTCACTTTGTGGGCGGATATTGGTTGGATTGACATTGACAACAGAGCCCTTCCTTGCATTTTCCCTCCTGACAGGCTCAGGTTTGGCACTAGATGCTGGAATGAAAGACACACACAATTGTGGAAAATGTGAGTGTTTGGCTACAGCTCATATTTGAACCACCTTGCTCATGGCAGAATGAAAGAAACCCCAGAGGGGTGACAAAACACCCTGAGAGCTTTGTATAGACAAAAAAGAAAAAAATCTGGAAAATTCCTCAGGCATTCCTGAGAAAGCATGGTGGTAACACAACAGCAGACTACAGCAAACCACATCTGAAAGAAGGGCAGAAGCAGCACTATGAAAATTCACAGTTATATGAGGTTCCAGTTTCAGGAGATTTTACTCAAGAGTTTTCATTTCCAAGCAATAAGCCCTCTTCATACTGGCCAAACAATAATTAAAGAAGAGAGATAAAAAGGGGAAAAAGGAAATAAAGAAAAAAAAAAAACCCCACCCAAAAACACCCCCCAGGAGGAGCATTTTAATGCAAAGGCAAAGCATACTCACGAGAACTACAGGAAGGTCCCACTGGACTGGTGGGAGGGGTGATTGGCAGAAGTCTCGGATCTATGAATGATGTGAAGGATGTTGTGGAGGATGTGCTGCTCTTGGCAGGTGGGCTTTCAGCACATGGGCTCTGCAAAGAGAAACAAGAGCTGCCTCAGGCTGTGTGCTTGGGGCACATAGCCTGTGGTGCCCTGACAGAGCTGTTACCTGCCTCTAGTGACACCTCTCCCCACAGGCCCATGCTCACAGCAGTGTCAGAGCCCTCTAGGGCTGCCCTGGTCCCTGAGCTCCTTCACATGATGCTTGGGTGCATGAGAAAGGCAGGGACAATGAGCAGAGGCCCACCAGAATGCTGCCATGGCAAGGTGCAGAGGGTGTGAGTCCTCTAGGTTGTGCAAAAGGGAAGGAAAAAAAAAGCAAGGAAAGAAAGAGAGCAGAGAAGGAGATGGGGGAAAGTAAGTGGAACAACAAAATCTGTTAGGCAGCTCAAGATTTCTTATCTTCCTCCCAGATAAAGGAAGGAAGGGATGCAGTGAAAACAGTCATTGTAAAAAGAGACAGGATAGAGGAACTTAAAAAGGCTGGAGTTCAACCAGTCAATCTGTAATTTATCTCTTACCTTAGTCAGAGGTTTGTTCGGAGGTTCCTGGCAAGTCAGTGGCACTTGTGGTGGGTTCACAGAGGAGTCTGTAATTTGGCTTTGCTGGAGGAGATCTGGCAGGAGATAGTTCTGGTTGTTTATGCTCCAAAGGCCTTCTTGGGAGTTTGGAATTTGTTTCCCTAAAATCTGATCCTGCATGAGAACATACATTTAATATTTCCACATTTAATATTTCCAATGCATTCTGCAACTCCAGTTTAATCAGGATGACAAATAACGAGCACATGGGAAGGAGTGCTCTCCCTGAAGCATCACTTAAAGACAAACCCTGCAACAAGATTAAAACCAAAAATTAAATACCAAAGTGCATGGCAGACATCTGAGATGACAAATCTGGGGTTTACTCCTGAAGTGCTCCATAAATATTCTTCATCTACATTACTTCAACCACAGAAAAAGAAGATACCAAGAGATACCATGTCAAATGATTTGCTGACAGGTTTCAGACATGACCTTTGTGTACTGAAGACAGGAGAAGGCAATTGGTTCTAGATCTGCATTTAGTTCAAAGCTCTTCACCATTCATTTCATTGCTACTTTCCATTTAGTGAATTAGGAAACCTTATTGCAGAAAGAGGACTTTTAGTAGAACCCTGTATCAGCATTTCCAGTATAGTGATGCTTGGTACTGCAGCATGCCTTAGAAATCTTACAGCATCCTATGGAAATACCTGAGAACTTTGTGAGGTACCACACAAACTCTTTCCCTTGGCAGCACTATCTATGGAGTCAGAGGTTGGTTTCTGGCAATACATTTTATATTTTAATTTAGATGTAAAAACTGAATCCAAAACACACAAGTGTCTCAGTATTTGAGACTGGGGAACGAAGCCAGTATGGGGCTTTTTAGTTCGGTTTTCAGTCACATTCAACTGAACTAAGCCAAACCAAATCCTCATTTGAATCACTCAGGCAGTTTGGTACACCCTAACCACTTCAAAGCAGCTCATGCTGATGGGACAATGAAACGGATGTTGGAGGTGATGTGGAGACTCATGGTGGCTGCAGCTGCTGGGTGAAAAAGAGTTCAGAGAAAGGGATGGGAGGCTCCATGAGAAAGGGGGAGAAGACTAGAAGGCAGCAGAGAAATAGATGAGAAGTGTCAGCCATCCGCGTGTTCTCCCTGCTCTCCCTCCCACACTCTTTCCTCTAAACTCACCAAAACACATAACCCTCAACTCTTCATCACCCTCCCTCATCCTCAGTGTGGGCCCTAAAGACCCCAACCGTCACCACGCTGGTCTGAAGTTTAGAGACACCAGACGTAAAGAAAACTCCTTTTTCTTTCTACCCTGCCACAGCTCTGGAGAAAACACCAGTTTCACAGTGATTTATTTTCCCTATCTGTAAAGCGAGAATACACTCAGTAACATCTGAAAAGGGCCCTGACATCAAGTACAAGTCTTATTACTGTAATTTTTTTCTTGTTTTCAACCACAAAGAACATTGTTCTCCTTTGTCTCTCTTCATCTTTTCTGCGCTAATATTTATCACAGGGGAAAATCCACATGACTGGAAGCCTCTGCTAGAAACTACAGCTGGAAGGAACCACAACATGACATATGAGAAGACAAGAATTTTTGCTAAGCCAGTAGGGAGAGATGAAATGGTTTTCCCCTGTTCTGGTAACATTTTAAGCAGTAGGAGGTAGTTCACTTTATACTGGAATAAAAAGAAGTCAAGATTTTTTTAAAAACCAACAAAGCCCACCAACAATGCCCACCAGCAATAACCAACAGTGCTTTTTGCCCAGTGCCTTCACAAAATACCTTGACATCAGAAACTACTACAGGTCAAAAAGAAGGACAAATAAAGAACTGCAATTTTGTAGCTAAATGTAAGCCTTTCTACAACAAGCACAAAACCTGAAACTGCATGTTTCTTTCCAAGGCTTATAGCTGTAATTTGCAATGACAGAGCAGGACTTCAGAGTGAGAATGCTGCTAAGAAGTAATGGATATGGCGTTTATCATGCACATTAATGACCTGACTCCCCTTCACTGTACCCACCCCCTTACAAATGGCCAAATTACCTTCTGTTCTGCCACGGTGCTTTGGGGTTTCAGTTCAATTCCATCTGGTACCCTTGTCCTTGAGAAATCTGCAATTCTGCCGCTTAGCAGTTGCCTGGTAACAAACTCCAATTAATGAACAGAACTACTTCAGGGGGAAAAAAAAAAGAAAAAAAAAAGGAAAAAACTACACATAACCACGTTCAAAAGTGAACATAATTAACATTCAATAGTTACACTCAAAGGTTCTTGTACAAAAGCAAGCTGATTAGTCTGTGGATCTGACTGAATGGGCTTGTGCCTGAGGACCACTCACACACAGCAGGAAGCTCCCCCCACCTTAACAGAGAACATCCCTTCATCTCCCTGCATTTCATCCATCATCTTTCAGACACTGCATAGCTCAGGCAAATCCCTCAAGCTGTCATTTGAGAAGTGCCTACTTCAAAACTTCAGTCTCTCGTCACACATTCCCCTGTGGGGTGTAATTATGAGCCACCCTGCTCTCCAGAGAGAGCAGCAGCTGCTCAGCCATGTGCTGCTGTCAGGGACCTCTCTGCCAGTGCCTACTGGGAGAGGCTACACTGGAATTTCATCCTGTGAATCAGTCCCTGATACATGGACATCCTCAGCGTAAAAGGAAACACAGAAAAGGTTGCCCAGTGCACAGAGAGGCAGAGGAAAGCAAGAGCTGCTGGACTAGCTGGGGCCAAGAGCCCCCCTTAGCTCAGCATCCCTCCTCAACAGTGATCAAAAGCTGATACCAAAAGCAAGAGTGAGAGTAAGGCAAGCGTCTGTTGTGAACTCCCAGTACATCACTGCTTCCTGCTCTGCCTGAGGTATCTTTAAACTTCTTCACCCAAGTAGAACTGCTTCAAACATGTCTTGGCCCCATTTCCGCACACTTCAACCTCAAATGATTTATTTATACCATTTATTTATTCATACTCATATCTTTTTTACTGCAATCCATTTAAGCCTATTACATTTTTGCCTCCTTTCCAGTAATTATAAAACTGGACTCAGCCAGTGTGAATCCACAGTGCTCTACAGTGCTTTGTGCCAACTGGAAGCAGACTGTAATGTATTTTTTTTCTTTTAAATGATGCCCCCATGTGATAACAAAGAAGGATTGGTGAGAGACCTACTGATTTGAGATGGATATTTAGGAGTAGAAGGTTTTGTGGGACTTCTTGTTGTTTATTTTTTGGTTTTGGATTGTCTCCCCATTCTATGTGAGTGGGTAAATATTTGCATACTAAACTTAAAAGGAATGACAAGATGTGGATTAGGATCAATGGTGAATGCCAGGACCTATTCCTATTAGGGAAGCGAAGAGCAGCTGATCTTAAATAATGTCAACCTCCAACTTAGGAGAAAGTAATTCCTAGCCAAGCACACACCTGCATCCACCTCATCCAAATGCTAGTAGGAAAAAGCAATTAAAGAGAGGAAACTGAACTATACAAATGAGTCTCAGGATAATCAGTGTTTTAGGGGCTTACTGCAGGCACTGGAGGAGGAAGCACTCTCCATAAAGTAGGAGAAATTAACATCAGTGGAATAGATGTGCTAAACAAGGAGGTAGGACACTGGATCATATACACTGACACTCTTTCCATAAAACAAAAAAACTGGAGTGTGTGAGGAGAATTCTGGCTCATCTCACTGTAAAGAAAAACAAGACCAGAAGTTGCTTTACTGGTGAAACACAGCTGCCCTTAGTCCAGCATCCTCAGAAATGAGCCTTTTCAGGGTGGTTAATAGGATTCATCCAAGAACACAAGAAGCTCCTTCTCTTGCATATGTCACAAGTGTAGTCCTACTGGGCACCTCCAGGAAAGCTGGAGTGTGGCCATCAGGTGCTGTTCCACAGCCAAGAACAGGAAAACACAGGTTGGTTTCAGTAGCCCACTAAAACTTGACCCAAGGTGCTTCAGCCAGAGCCCAAATGGAGACATTCCAGAGTGCAAGGGGCTTCAGATCCTACAGTCACATGCTTTAGAGAGCAAAATACCCCCAAACCGTTCACTTCATCTAGAATATGTAGTTTCAGTGTGGGCTGCTCCTTTCAGTCAGATCACTATCCTTTTTGCTATTGACTGAGAAGCAATTAGGATATACTTTCTGAAATATCTTTTAATATAAATGATGTTCAGCCAAACAGTGAAGGGACTTTGTTAATAGCAAGATTATACCTTTGATTTTACAGGGGCTCTTGCAGTGGCTGTGTGCACAGGAAGGTGAATGTGACAGGGAGCATCCTGCTAATTGCACCTCTCCAGAGGATTGGTGGATCTCAGACACAGAGGACATGCAAGTAACAAATGCAGAGTTCCAAAGGCAGTGATACTACTCCTTCAAATTATCACAGCATGCAAGGATCACAGCAATCTGACACTTACACAGCAAAGTCATTGCGACAGGGCAAATCTGTATTTTTATGTAGAATCTTTCTGAGGTCTAGGATGAATTCTATAACCCAGAGTGAATAAAACTTTTTACATATCAGAATAAGGTGCTTTAGAAGAGGATCAGTGTGAAAACAAATGCATTATAGCGAAAGTCAGCTCTTTCAGGTGCACTGAATAAGCTACAAGATTTTTTAACATTCTTTCTCCTCGTCTCAGCTTTGAAAATGAACTTCAGAAATGCAAATCAGGAGCATATGCAGACACAAAAAATGTACCTCTTCAGACCAGCACAGGGGAAAGGACTGGTACCAGCTCAACACAACAACCTGCCAACAATGCTCCAAATCTGGGCATCATTGCCTGACACCTGACAAAACTGCATGTGTAATTCTGTCAGAAGAGCAAGAGCCCTGGGATGCACTTCTAAGTAAATCCTAGAACTTGAATTAAACTGAAGTCTCTTTGCAAGAAAATGTGAAGTTTTGCTCACCAATACTAAAAAATGTTTCTGTTTGCTGTTCCTAACAGCAGGGGTGACCGAGTGACCTCCTGACTCCCTTCTTTTGGAGTAGCAAGCTATTCTTGCTCCACTATTTCTCAGCAGAATACACATTTTACATGACAGGTAGAACACCACAAGGTGTCAGTCACAAAACCAGCAGGATAAACTGGAAAGCTAGAGAGATACAGTTCAGGTGGGATCAGCTGTGGGACAAGCCACAGCATCAGCTGGAAACCACAGCAGTTGTGTAGAATGCCAGTAAGAAAAATACAACACATTTTACAAAACCATCCCTCCTTTTTATAAACAGCCCTGGTGAAAGAATCAACTTTTCAGTGGCAATTATTTCTCAGAGAGTGAACAGACTATGTGAATTCAAGGGTCATGTTTGCCTTGTTTTCTCTACTGTAACCTGTATTTGTCATGAAGACATACAGTGTTTACAGTTTTGTTTCCCTCTCCATTTTTCTTTCAAAAATTTCATGTAAATGTAGATCAATGTGAAGTAATCTCTGTGAAAGCACTACCCAGTATATCCAGTTAAAACAAGACATTTCCACATTGTCCCAGGGCAACAAGTCATCAAAGCGTATTATTACGCTGTGCACATCTGAAGGAGCAAACATTTACCCCCAGGAGTTCATTAAAATGCAATTAAATTGCTTAATTACAGCTGACACAAATGAGTGATAGTAACTTCAAAGAAGGGGGAGTATTTATTCATGCCAGCTTTTTCTAGATATTCAGAAATGTGTAACAATATTATTATTATTATTATTATTATTATTATTATTATTATTATTATTATTATTATTATTATTATTATTATTATTATTATTATTATTATTCAAGCCAACCTTGTGTGGTTTGTGTCATCTTCATCACTGCTGCTGCTGCTGCTGACTTCATCACTTGAGGAGGAGTAGTCTGCTGCTTTTAACAAGGAGTTGGCACTGTCCTTCACCTTGGCAAAGGAGACTGGACTCTGAACAAAGAAAACTCAGTTGAAGAACCCATTTTTGAACAGCATGTGCCATATCCTACTGTCCCAGCACATACAGTTACGGTAACTTCAACAGCAAGAAAAGCTTTACTAGGAAGCTGTTGCTTCTTTTGGTCCATCACAGGTGGGTATCTCACACAGGAAAGTGACTTGAGCCAAAACTGGGCACTCTGCTGAGGACCTGAGCTGGACACAAGCCAGACCTGGACTGAGAGCAGTAAGCTTGAGCCAGCCCCACACACCCCTCTGGTCAACTCATGAGTGACAGCAAACTCACACACCAAAACGGAGCTGTCTGCACAGACAGACCCCTCAGTGAAAACAAGGGACAAATCAAGAATATTGGATTTAAATGGATTTAAAAGAACCTACTGCAATCTGGCCTGGATGAGAAACTTTTTCAGGTTTCTGATGCAACTGCACGTGGTTCTGGGACAAAACATTCTCTGTGTTGGCCAGTCCTGGATTCCCTGGGGGTAAAAAAGCACATAAGTTTCTTTTTTTAAGTGTACATGTAGCAGGAGAGAGAGCAAGACAAGCACACATAACTAAGATGTGCACACAATAGCAGATGCCAGTCTCTGCTGACAAACTTCTCTTTTTTCTTTGTTGCAAAGGAAAATCTCATTGCTTGTTTCTCAGTGGTTCTGGATGCTGCAACATTATGTACATAAATTGATAATGGTGCACTTTAATGCTGCAAGAGTAAGACAAGCAAACCAAACCCTTGGCAACATACTCCCACTGCACATCTGCAATGTTCCATGGAAAGGGAGCAAGGAAAAGGTGAGGGCATCCTACTCTCTTTCTCTGGTCTTCTCCTTGAGTAGAGATAGCTCATCACATCATCAACTGCTGGTCATACTCCAGCACCAAAGGGCCACACACCTATTTCCTGTGACTGCAGACAGGGGGGTCAGCAAGAAAGCTCAGGAGCTTGAGCCCTTCTACACACCTCTGGGAGGAAACAGAGGGGCTCCCAAGATTTGGCCTTCATAAAACTGTTACACAAAAAACACGCAAAGAGTCTGATTATCTAAACCCAACTGAGAGCAAACAGCTGTGCTGAGCTGCAAATCTGCCTCTGAAATATGGCCCCCCACTGCCTACAAGCACTGGGAAAGGCAAAAGAAGCCTTGAAGGGATGCTCTGCACACAATCCCTGACACAAGGGAAAGGAAGGAAAGCCACTGTACCCTCGCCCTGCCCTGGGACACACTGGCCAGCTCAACACTAGCCTTTGTCAGCAGTTTCTCCCATGACTACCCCACAAGTTAAGGGGGGAGAATTCCAGCTCACATGAATTAGGATTTGTACTCGGTAATTGAGTTTTGTCACAATGGTTTCATGTCTTCATCCATTTTGCAAAGCTTTCAAAACTCAGAATTCCTTACTGGTCAATAAGCACCTAAGGAACTCAGCAGAACTATTAGTTTTAAAGTATTTATAGCCCTTTCCTCCAATTCATTATCCCTGTGGGTTTGGGAAAGCAACAAACTCTATCTGAAATGCCATATGCCAGAACTAGCTGTAATTTAATGACACTTAAGAACTCAAGGAGACAGTTTAAACCACAAGGGAGGTTTTCTATTCTTTCCATTGCTGGTGAGATTTTTGTTTCCCCATGCCAGAATAGCACAGGAGTTACACATCATGTGGACTTTGCAAAGTTGAGCCAGGCTGTTGCATGTTTTTCAACTCTGTTATTCAAACACAAAATGACATAAGAGCAAAAAGAAACAAAACCCAAGCAATTTAAAGTGTGCTTTGGATTTCTCTTGAAGAAAAGCTTCCTCTTATGTGTAGTTAGTGAAAGGAAAACTGGCTTGATTGCATAAGTGTAATAAATAAGCAATTTGGACCTCATTTATCAAGGGCTTTTAAATTAACAATGTAAACCTCAACATAAAAATAAATGACCTCATAAGTGCACTGGGGTGGTTTCAGTTTTTTTGCATTTTTTGCACATTTTTTGCATCCACCCTGTTCTGGGCATGTGTGATTCTCCAGGTTCCCAATCTTTAGTGGCCAACCTGGATGCAAGGCCTTGGGACACACCAGAACTTCCTGAGGGGCTACACAAGAACTGCCCTGCAGCTGACCACAGAAAACACCTGTAGGAGTATCAAGAGAGGAAAAAAGCTGAACATTTCTCCATGTCCCCATCTGCCAGAACCTCAGAAACCAGAATCAGTACTGCAAAAAACTTCACAATCATGAGGAAGCTGCTGCATTCCTACACCAATGACAGCAAAGGACCTCACTAAGCTGTACTTTGCCTAAAATAGATGGTTTTCTCTTCCTTTTAATTTCTTTCCCCCCCTCCCCTTTTTTTTTTTTTCAATTCCACCATCTCTCTGCACATAAAAGAATACTGGAGAAATATTTAATAATGTGCTGTAGAGAGAGACTTATGCTTTCTTTTGCCAGTACATTATTAGAGTGAAAAAATATTAGTGTACATCAGCTGCTCAACTGTATCATCTTATCAGTGTGCAGTGCAAAGAGCAGAATTTGCCAATGGGTGAACATCAGTGTTGAATTACATCTGTATGTCTGGAATGTTGGCTCTGCTCAGTTTCAATTGTGTCACTAACTGCAAGAGAAATGCTTTTTTTTCAATTCTTAATTGAGGCAATTCAAATTTTCCATATGAAAATATATTCACAGTCACTTTTCTGACTCAAAACAGGAAGTGATTATATTTTAGGAGCACAGAACCATGAAATCCAGAGGGCTTTCAAAAGTCTCTCACCAGAGAATGTCATTAAGAGTTCATATCTCATTTGCAATGCAGAACTTGACACTCTGTAAAAGACCATTTCATATGACAGGAGTTTAGCACATTTTGACTGATGGATCTTTGACTTAGGAATCACCTGAGGTTGACCAGCTGCTCTGATGAGATCCCATCTCCCACTGCTTGGTGCCAGGAGTGCTGCTGCTACTGTTCAGCTTCAGAGCCTGTCCCCCCAGGGATGACTGATGAGTACTGCTGAACAGAAAGACAAAAAGCCAGATGAGACTCTTGTGTGCAGGAACAGAGACTGGAACAGAGCTCCTGGGCCACTGGATTGAGCTCCCTGCTGTTACAGTACGAGATCATACTCTGGATAACGAAAAGCTTATCTTCATTGCTGCTCCAACAGGGCCACCCAGGAGTGAGGGAAGATGATGGAGGGGACAGTTTCCTCTGGGCAGTTATCCTGGGAGATTACACAGACTCCCAAGTCTTTACAAAATATCCTTCTATATTACATCTCCCTTGGACTCTTCAGATCTGTGTCAATCCTGATTTCAAAACCATGTGGCTTTACAATTCAAGAGAACTGTTCCACTACCTTCCTAGAAGATACATCAGCAGTCACTTATCAGTGGAGAAAGGGATGCAGTGGACAGTAAAATAAGTTGCCAAGCCAGTGGCTCAACCAGAAACACAGTCCCAGAAGTCACTCATTTGTAACACTGGCAATTACTTACATGTTTCTTTCCTGCTTTGCCTCCCATAATTCCCAATTGGAGAGTACTTAGGGCTTGATTTTATTTGAAAGTTATTTCAGACAATGTTTCTGACTCTGACTCATCAGAAATGCTGCACATCACTTTGTAATTTCAGCTAAATCGACTTCACTTTCCAGTCTCTCCAACCCATTCTGTTCCCTGATTAGACATCCAGTGGGGGCTGCCCTTTACTGCTGAGCTCTACACATCCTCACTCTTTCTCCTGGGATATGAAAAAAAATCACCAGCCTTAAGGGCAGACTGCCAAAATTGTCACAATACATCTACAAGCTGCCTGTTCAAGCTACTGTCAGGCAAAACAAGCAGCACAAGCTGTAATTAAAAGTGCCTGTACAAGGAGTTGAGGCCAGACCCCCCTCACCAAAGCATCCAGACACCTGACTCTTCTTTGAAACCAATGCCACTGGCACTGAGGTAGAGCATCTGCCACATACTTCAGTTTTCCTATTGACAATAAAGCAGCATTAAAAAATTAGTTTAAGCATAAAACACAGTATAAGCCCAGTGTACATACATGAAGTACACAGTGTAAGTTTAGTGTTAGCATAAGCATAAAACACTTTAGAGCTTACCTAGAAAGGCATCTCTGATGGCCAGGCTGATCCCTGCTGTAAAATTTTGAGGTTGTCCTTTCTGGAACCTTAAGGATTTAATCAAACATTTCAAGGTTACTGATATTTTAGATTCAGTCAATAAACCTAATGCTTATCCTGTATCAATTAAAAAAAAAGACTAACCAACAGAAATAAACAAGAGTTCAGTGGGACCTGTGGGGAGGTATTCCATGATATCAGCACTGGAAGCTGCAAGTCAGCAGCAGGTGCTTCCAGTTTGCTCCAAGCCTGTGCAGTCTATCAGGGTGCAGACAGAAAGAGGTTTGCACCTTTCCTCAGAGTCAGTATCATTTTTGGTCAATATTTAAAGCAGACAGTGAGAGGCATCTGAAGTCAGTAAAGAAATAAATACACACATGGGCATATGAATTCCTGCTCAAATAGTCTTGACTTGTTCTTAGAAATTGTTAGAAAGAGAAACACACCATCACTCCAGTTACACAAACTAACAAGCTTTTCCACAACAAGCCAGACTTTTTCACCAAACGGGCTGCCACAAATACCTGGTCTAACAAAAGAGGTGTGTCTGCAATCATACATCCTGCAGATATTGTATGTGTGCAGATATTATACACTGTGTTGATTTGGCATAGCCTGGTTTTTGGTAGCAGGGGGCCACAGAGGCGGCTTCTGTGAGAAGCTGCTGGAAGCTTCCACCATGTCCAGCAATCCCTCATGGCTCTGAAGGTGAACATGCTGCTGGCCCACTTAGAGAGGTTGGTAACGCCTCTGTGATGACACATTTAAGAAGAAAATCAAAACAAAAGGGGCACATTTTTTCCTAGCTGGAAAATAGGAGGAGGTGAGACCATGTGAGAGGAACAACATGGAGACACCAAGGTCAGTGGAGAAGGAAGGGCAGGAGGTGCTCCAGGCGCTGGAGCTGAGATTCCTCTGCAGGCTGTGGTGAGGCCATGGTGAAGCAGCTGTGCCCCTGCAGCCTGTGGGGATCTATGAGGGATGCAGATATCCACCCACAGCCCATGGGAGAAGTGCCCATGACAGAGTGGGTGGATGGCAGAGAAAGCTGTGATGCAGTGGGAGACCCAAATAAGACAGAGAACACAAGACCCCTGTTTACAGAGATAGAGAGAGAGGACCCTTGCTTCCAAATGAGAGCATCCTACCCTTGGAGGACAGCACCCTGTGGACAAGTGACCCAGGCTGCAGCAGTTTCACAAAGCCTGTTTGCCCGTGGGAGGGACTCACTGCAGCAGTTTAGGGAGGGCTGCTGCTCATGAGATTGGAGCCATGCTGGAGAAGTTCATGGAGAACTGTCTCATGTAGGAGGGACCTCATGGCACAGCAGAGGAAAGACTCCTCTCCCTGAGTGAACAGAAGGATAACTCAGGTGACGAACTGACCAAAGCCCCTGCAATCTGTCTCCCTGCACTCTTGGTGGGAAGGATGGAGAGGCTGTGTGGAAAAAAGGTGTTTTAGAGACTTACTTTACTTCTCATTATCCTCCTCTGACTCTGTTCATAATACATTTATTTTATACCTTTAAATTTGAAACTGTTTTGCCCTTAGAGTGCTTTTCTCCCAATCCTCATCTCAACTGATGAGCCCTCTATTAATTTTTTTCCCCTCTCCTCTGCCCAGCTAAGAGAAAAAGAAGGTGAGTGAATGGCTTTTGTGGGTACCTCGCTTTTGGCCAGCGTCAAACCACAGAACATACACACATAAACCCACACCACCAACCTGCCTGTAAATTTGCATCCCTTTTTCTAGATTAGTGTGAACCCCATTCATACACAAGCAACGAGATTTTCAGAGTCTCATGAAGTGCAGAGGGGTGGATACTGCACAGTGCAGTGCTACCAACCCCCAGGAGTGCCAAACACCCTGAGATTTACCCACCCTTGGGGGCTGCTCCTTGCTGTGGCTCGTGCTCCAGAAGACGTCGTCCTGCCCGGGGCTGAGCGGCGCCGTCACCACGTCTGACAGGGAGCTGCTGTGGTACACGTCCTTGCTGGCCCGGAAATTGTCACACTTGGAACAAACAGAACACATGCTGAACTGCACCTCCCTGCCCACCTAACAGGTTGTAGTCTCAACGGAGATCAATGGCTCTGCTCGGGAGATAAAATATTTACTAAGCCTATCAGGAATATTGTGTTTTGACAGAGCCCTACTCACCTTGTTTGCTGTGCAGTGAGTCATTAATTTCCAGCATGCTAGGCACAAGTATCCCAAGGGTACAATAAAAAGAAATAGTAAACTAATCTATTCTCTCTCTCAGTTTATATATTTAAATACACCACTTTCTTAAATCTATGGAGAAGCAAATAGGTCACTGGCAATGCACAGGGAACTAACTACCTAGATGATGCAAAAAATGCTCTGGAGCCACTACATCTCATTCAAACCAGGACAATGCAGAATTTCCACAGTCTAATCACTGTGGGAACCCACCTCCCCTAACTTAGATGTTGGCATCCAAGCTGTTCCATGCATGGCCACCACCAACCCACAGTCAGTGGGGGCAAACTGCAAACACATTTCAGTGTCCCAGTGATTATGAAACAGATTTTTCAATTACTTGAAAAAAAGAAAGAAAGAAAGAAAGATCAAATTTCTGAAGGCAATAAGAACGACTGAAATTATGTTCAGACTGCACCCTCATGGGTGGTCAAGTGCAGGTGATCCCATTGCAGCCACCTGTGTTTAAAACATCCCTAAATGTGTCTGATTACAGCACTAGGATAGCAAAAATCCCAGTCACAGCATGGGAAGGGGTAGGAATAAAGCTACTTCCTTACAAAGTCTTCACTCTAAGGGAACAAGAAGTAAGCAGTGCAGAACTCAAGCTAAAATATTCAACATTTGGTTCTCTGATTCTTTCTGTATGTAACAGAAGAAATCTGCTAATCCAGTGTCTTCCAAAGAGGAAGAAACTCAGAGTTAAATGTGTCAGCTGAGAGTACTGCCTCCCTAAAACAGGAAATCCTCTTGGACAAGACCAAGACAGAACGCTGTCTGACTTGGCCTGTCTGCAGGGACTGCTGTGCTAGAACCAGTTTGATATTACAGAAATAGAAGAAGTATTAGAGAAATGCCTGAAGCTGTACCACTCTGTGCTTCACCTTGTCTGATCCCCCATGCAGTGCTAGGCCAGCGCTCCCCAGGAGAAGCCTATTCCTCAAATACATGGCAAGAGCAGCACCTCCAACACTTGGAGGCCTAAGAATGAAGTTTGCAATTTTTGTCTGAGTCAGAGTTCAAACTCCTGTGTCCCAACCAAGTTACTGCAACTTAGACCAGAGGCACCTGCAGTTCACTTTCCCCAAAGAATGACTCAGACAAGTATTTTATTGATTTACCAAATAAGTCTATAAAATCCTCCAGTTTCTCCATCCTGAAAAATAAACCACAGTAACTAGAACTTCACGCAGCTTTCAAGAAGACAATAGGATTACTAACTCTCTATAACTGTACAAGACTAAATTTCATGGGAGCAATGTTCAATGACAATTAAATACTGACAGGCAGTAATTTTAAAACTAGATAAAGATGTCACAGATGTCTCATTGCCACCTCCCAGACCAGTATGGCAAAGTCAACTGCTAAATCCAGTCCTGAGAAGTTAACTTAGCTATTCAGGTGCTTTTCCTGCCTTTTTGGCAAAATACGTTCTGTTGACTCTCTTTACAGAAAACAGCTTTTTCAGCAGCTGTAACATCTCATAATCTATGTCCTTTCAAAATACCCTTTTGTCCAACATGATTGTCTCTAATAATAGCTTTTGGTTAACCAGAATTATTTGAGAAGCAAAGTGTTCACCTGAAGTGATCCATTGTGGGTACAGAAACAGGTTTTGTAGCAGGTGTATTATTATCAGAATATAGGAGTATTCTCTTTTGCTTGCCACTTTTTCAACAAGATACATTTATTTCTTTTTAAATTCCAGCCTTTGAGTCCAGCTGATTACCAGAAAGTTATTTGTGTTTAAAAGAATGGATAAGCTCTGCTGAGTCATGATATAAGTGACTGAGTTAATCCAAACTCTGCCCAGTACACCTGTTCTATGTAAAGCCAGGAACAGACACCTGCTTCCACAAGCATGCCCAAACCATCTCAGATAACCCCCAAAATCAGTGTTTGATAGTCTCCTTAGGTTTGTATAGGCAAAAGAAATTTAACCCCCCTAACCTAACAATGATTAAGCTAAACTACTGAGATTTGAACCTTAAATTGTTTTTCTTGTAAATAGTATCTGTAAGAATAGCAGCTCTCCTCATGCAGAGAAAGCACTGGTAGAGAAAGTGTTACCTACTGTGTCTCTTCAAACCATAAAGGGACATGTAACTGAGCCAAGGAAAAAACCACTTTGATCCACGAAATGATAACATAAGGTGACACAGCACAAAAGACCCATTAGAGTAGAGTTAGTTTAAAACTATTTAGAAGTAAGAAGTTTTAAAAAGACAGGCTGCACTGCTTTTTGGAGGATGCCCAAGTTACTAATTTGAACTGAATCTACATAGAGGAGATAGATTAAGTGCAAGTGCTATTAGGAAACAGCATAATGAAATGGAATTTCTTAAACTTCTGAGCAGAAGTACTCTGGATACTAGGGCAGTCCCTGCCTTTACACACAGCTAGCTCTTGTAATATTGTTAGTCATCTTGCTCTGGTTCAGTCACATCACCCCAGAGAAGATCTACCTAGCAAATCATATAGGAAAACCACAAATGGAGCTCATTTCAGATGTGAGCTAATTTTTTTCACTGGTCAGGCAACAGGAGATGCTGGGCAGAAGATCAGACTCAGTGACTTTGTTCAAAAAGCCTCTGTGAAATTCTGCAAGCAGCCCAAAACAGCTAATCCCACACCACCACAACCAGAGAGCCAGATCTGCTACTGCACTGCAGCAAACCTGGTACAAAGCAGGTGGAATTGATACACCCTGAACAGTATCTCATATTTCCCTCAGCAGTCATACACGATGTAAGGCATTGAGAAATCATGCTCCTTTGACCTCAGGAGCTGTGTTAAGTTTTTCAGTGAAATAATTCTCAGAGAGATTTGGGCATCCAGGATGTGCCACAAGATCTCACAGAATAGGACTGTTGAAAACAAGAAGTCATTTTTGTCTGAGCAGAGCAGTGCTGGTAGATGATCCCTCTCTGACAAACCTGGCTGGAAGTTCTTCAGTGCAGCATCTGTGATGAATTCAGCTTGCAATTTAACTCCACAGCTCACTTTTATTTTAAATCAACTAGGCACCCACATACTGAACTTTGCAAGTATAGTACTGTGTCTCTTCATCTCCAGGTGACTACCTGACCCATCACTTGTATCGCCTAAACACCTCATCCAGCTAATGCAGGCAGCATGTCCAAACATGCTGCCATTAGCATCAACAGCTGCTCCCAACCAGCAAAAGGAAAAATAACCCTTCAGGGGATTTATAAATGACCCACTGAAGTTCATGTGGTCTGCATGTGAACACAGCAGGCAGCAGCACAGATTGGCTTCTCCCTGTCCACATGCACTGTCAGCTGGAGCTCTGCCTTGTGAGAGGGGACCAGGGCACCTCCCAGCAGGCAGTGAAACACATGGCAACCACTGTGGATCATTTGCTGCTGTTATCCTTAAGTAACACCATCACTCTAAACAGCATACTTTTTTTGTAGTGCAGTTGCCATCATATGTGAAAGAAGTTGGTAAATACTGCTTCAGTCCTCACCACTACCCTCAGCAGCTCAGAGAGGTGCTACAAAACAGGAAAGCACTGACAGGATGCAGAGGAATGATGACTTATCCCAGGTGAAGCAGCCTCTCATCCCAGGAGTGGCACCTAAGCAAGGCAAGACTATCCTTTGTACAGCCACTGTACTCCTGCAGAATCCCGGATGTCCTGCAATAAGCTAGGGATGCTCCCATTTCTGTTACAGGGCTGAAATATTTGCCTCAGGGAAGCTGCCAGCCTCTGCCCAAGGCTAAAATACAAATGTCTTTCTTACAGACCTTGCAATAGCTCTGCAGTGATTTGATGCTGCAAGCCAGGCCATCAACTCAGCCCACTTACAATACTCGTGACTTGAAACAACAAACAGACCCTAGAAAAAAACAGATGTGTGAAGACACACAAAAATGTTTTTCCAGGTAAAAGCTATCAGGTGAAATGAGGCCTTTCTGCTCACACCATCTGCCTCTGGTGATTTTTCCATCATCACCCCACAGCAAAGCAGCCTGAAGAAGAAAGGCACAGGAAGGCTTGGACTCAGAGACACTAAGAGCCAGCTATGATCCACCTCCCAGACTCTCAGACTCTGAGATTTGCTCCAGGGCACAAACCAAAGCAGCACAGGGGAGAGCTGCTTCCTCATGTCCTGCTGGGGAACTTCAACTACTCTGGTATCTGCTGGGAAAGCAGCACAGAGAACTGTAGGCAATCCAGCAGAGTCCTGGAATGCACAGAAGATAACTTTTGCAGCCAGGTGATAGTCAGCCCTGACAAAGGGGATGCAGTATTGGTCCTGAGGGTCACCAACACAGGGGAGCTAATCAGTGAATTTGAGGTTGGAGGCAGCTGGGGCTGCAGTGATCACACACTGGTGGAGTTCATAGTCTTGAAGGATATGGCTCAGGCAAAGGATGAAGTCAGAACCCTGAATTTTAGGAAAGTAAGGAAAGAAATTCTTATGATTAGGGTAGTGCAACACCAGAGAAGGTTGCCCAGAGAGGCTGCAGATGCCCCATCTCTGGAAACATTCAAGACCAAGCTGGACAGGGCTCTGAGCAACCTGATCTAGTTGAAAATGCCCCTCCTCATGGTGGGGAGGTTGGACTAAGTGACTCTTAGAGGTCCCTTCTGACCCACACCATCCTATGACTCTGTGACCTTTCATGCAGGATGTTCACCTGAAGGTCATGACAAGCAATTAAGAAACATTTAGGATAATGGAACCTGATCTCATAGAAACAACCCACAATTGCAGGTATGCTCAACGAAGCACACAGGCCCACGCTGCTGCTTTGGTGAGGCAGTGTGACAGGCTCTGAAAGCAGCTGAGCTGCATCCAATAACTCATCCTCCTCTGCAGTCTGACCTTGCCTCTTCGACTCTATGACCCAGAGCAGAAGGTCACAAGATGCCACAGCAGCACACAAACAGTGCCTAAGCCTGGTCTGAATGTCACTCTCCTGTGGGTTGCACTAGCTAAATTCCACAGAAGCAGTTGGAGAGATACATACAAAAACTGTCCATCCATTCACCCATCCATGGAGTCCAGCAGAAACTGAGAGTTGCCAAGAATAAAACTAGTGCTATGACTGTATGTCCTCTCTGAGGGGATGAATGAACGAATGAATGAATGAATGCAAAAATGAAATACTATGTAAAATGTACCAGCAAGAGAAAGATTATTCTGGCCACTGCACACCTTCAGAACAAGTGGAGATATCCAGGCTAAATGAGTTGTGCTCACACTTTTAGTAGTTCATTCCATTTTTGCTTGCTGATTTGTTTTTCTTTTGCTCACATATGCTTACAGTCCTTTCACAAGACACTGGAGAAAAAAACCCTGCAGTCCAAGCTACTTCCTTGATACACTGTGAGTAGGATGTTGAAAGGAAGCCCAATTTTTGGGCACATTGTGAGAACCATGAACCACCTCTCCCAGAACTGGTAAAAATATCAGGAGCTAAAATGTTTTCAGAGATGAATTTCAATGCAGAATTTCATCAGAATTTTTTCACTGCATAGGTACTGTTTAGATCCCACTTCTACCTCTAATACTGAAATTTTAAAAGACTCAGACTTTCTGGGCTCTATCAAGAGGTAAAATCTGATTCTGCACTGCTCCTTATTGTATCTCCACAGGTTATTTCACAAGGTCAATAAAAATCTTGATTGTTTACATAGTTCCACTCATAAAAAATTCGGGTTTGGACTTGTTTTGTAAAGTGCCATATACATTTATGGCGCCGTATAAATAATACATCCTCCAGGGACTGCAACAGCACTGTCACTCAGACTTTCTGTGAAATATCTGAGAGGAGTTTCATGGAATCAACAGTCAGGCATCAAGCATAAAAAATAACTCTTATCTAACCCTGATCTGAAGGGCTTAAGTACACACACAGCTCAGCAGCAGAGGTGGCACCACAAAACCTTGGAGTCGTTTCACACAGGTCTCAGTCATTTGTGCCAGAAGGGAATTCTGTTTCTGATGGGTTGTCCTGCCTGGAACCATCCCTGGCCCCTCATCCCCAGCTGGGGCAGCAGTACCTGCACTACCAGGGCTCTCTGTGGTGCGGGGGTGCAGGGGCTGGAGCTGCTCCCAGATCCCATCCTGGGCTGTGGGGTGGCCTCGTGTCCCAGTGCCGCCGGCCACTGCAGGGAGGGCTGGATACTGTCACTCTTCTTTGCTCGCTCTTCAGCCTGGGAAGGACAAAAGCAGCAGCACATTGCACAAAGAGCCCAGTTTTGCAGGCTGGATGCTGTCCCACGTCCACCTCTGAAGGACTTTCTCAGCAAGCAGGACAGCCCTGGCACAGCACAAACCACTCTTTCCTCTCCATTTGCAACCCTTCCTTTTCCATCAAGTTTCCAAGCTGCAGCAAGGAGAAGGGCCTGAATTTCCATTTGCTGTGTTCTAGCCCACTCCTTTGGCTGCAGGTTGGGATTTCAGATGGGAAGAATCATCTGTCTATGCTTACTTATCTTTGACAACATGCAGCCTGTTCTGCTGAACATTAATTACCCCCTTCAACAGCACTGACATTAGTGCATGTTGCTTTCTACCTTAAAACACTTTTAACACTCTGCCTTTTGGTATGTAACTTATAATGTGAGAAAGACTGAGGAACATGATCTAGAAGGAATAAATTTCCTGAGGGCATTGCTCATTACAAAAGTCTTTATCCTGTGGTTTTGACCCTACTACTCTTTTCAACTCTGTTCAACATGACTAATTCCTATTCTCTGGTGTAAATCTTTAGCATATCCTCTGATTCAGCAGCCTGGAAACAGCTCTACACAGTAAACTAGAGATTAATGCCGTAAAAATACCCTTTTATCTGTGTCAGGGTGGGCATTCTTAATGGTATCTCTCACTATTTCTGGATGTTTGTGCCTGTATCAGAAAGGTAAGCATATTCTTAGCACATCCTAGAAACTGCTGAGGACATGGAAAATGACTCCAACTTAGTCTCACAGATTGCTACAGTGCAAAAAAAAGAAGACCAAAACCTTAAAAAACAAAATCCCTTACTGAAACAAGCAACCACAGCCAAACACCATGAAATTCCAGCCCCAGTGAACACTCTCTTGAGGCCATATTTTCGTTACCTGCAACTCGTAATAATGTAAGCAAGGAAGAAAATGTAAAATCCAGATACGATAATGCACCCCCCAAGTCTGAGCCCAAAGGGAGCTGGCATGAAAGGCTTTATGATCCAGATGCAAACTCATGCACATGACACTCTGGGCTTCCAGAACTGATGCCAAACCACATCCAGGCTCTGAGCTAGTGCAGTGTCAGCCTGAGCTTGGAATCTGCCTCTCAGCTCCTTCACTCTGGCACTGGTGGGACCAGATACAGCACAGAGTGAACTCACATCTGGGCACAGGTGTGCAGGGGAGAATTGTCCTGATCTGCTGGGGACAGGATAAGCACAATGGCAAAGACAAGAAACTCCCAAGAGAGGGTTCTGCACCATTACACTTGAGGCTTTGGAGGGATTTAAGATTTTTTGTTTGTTGTTAATCTCTCAATGAAATAATAATTCTCAAGAGCTTCTGTGTATCAATGATTGGTCCTAGAAATGGGACCCCTAAAAAGTACAAGCAAACTCTTGAGAGGCTACCACTGTCCCCATGCAGGGCCCTCTCAAGAGAGGAACTAACATCTCTCTGGCTAATGGACCGGAAAGGATCAGTATCAACAGCACCAAAATCACTGACTTATCCCTGTTAAAAACAGTTACAGTTTTAAAGCATTTTTAGATTGTTGCAAATAGTTAAGACTGCTGACGAAAAAGTATCAACCAAAAACTGCAACCCTGTACCACCAATTATCAATTTAGTAGAAGGATCTGTGACTTCCAAGAAGTTCTGAGATTAAATAATATTGTGCAATATCCTTAAAACTAGAATATAATATTGTAGCCATAAAGACAAAAGCCTCATGCTGTGAACCTAAAAAGCAACTAATCTGAAACTAATTATACTGTATTTCACTACTAAATGAATTTAACAGTGACTGCACACTAAATTCTGTAACATATTTCATTTTGCTATCAAAGAGTTGTTTACAAAACACATGCCAAAACCAGAGATGAGTATCTAAGAGAGTATTTTATTGTTTTTTTGTCTTCTAACTACAACAAAGTAGAAAATAAATTAATCATCTGAGTTGCATTTTCACACAATAAAGACCTAGCAAAGGCCAAGCTTTTCTATTGACTTTGATGTTGTGTATTTAGAAAAAGCAGCTTACTTCTCTGTCCACACTCAATTTGCTCTTCAGCTGGAATAAGACTCAGCCCTCTATCATCAAACAAATACTGATTTCAAGAGCAATTCATTCAAATTTCAGTAATGATTTGTTTAATCAGTCAGTACAATAAAGCCTTTAGAGTCAGGGCATTTGTGGTTTTGACACTTAGGTTGCACTTGAAACAGAATTACTCTCGTTTTCACAAACTGGTCCTCTAACAAGGAGCTTAATATCTTTTGTTTTCCTGACTTCATGTTGCTGCTTGGCTGTTTGCAGACTCTATTCAGTTACTGAAATTCATCATTTCATCAATCCTAGCAGTTACATTTAACTATTTATCAATACAGGACACTTCAGCTCAGGGAATAGTTGCAGCACACACACACAAGAAGATGACAAAGATGGCATGTGCTTAAAGACAGCAGCAAGGTGTTAAGAAGCTGCATTGCATTTCTCCTATCTACATGTGCATGAGCTCTCCTCATGCCTCTGTTTGGGCATTTTGGGAAGATGTTTTGCCATGACTGCAGAGAACATCACATCTACTCTTCTACTGAGGAGGCACCTGTGAGCTGCTGAGATTTTTGACCCAGACTTTAGTGACAAAACAAATCACACACGAGCTGTAGAACTGGGTTAATCAGTTGGGATTATATAAAAAAACATACTAGGAATGAGGAGGTAACATATGGAAATGGACCTAGAGCTTTTAATGATATGCTGACAGTGACCAGAATGAGTTGGTGCATAGAAATACTGTCAGAGTTAGCGAAGGAGGAAAATGGATAGTACAGGCTGACTGTGGCTCTCCCTGATCCATGAAAGCATATCCTAGGACATAAAGAACAAGAAAAGGCATCACAGCCTGCTTGCTGGGGCACAGAGATCTGTACTCAGGAGGCAGGATGCTGTTCTGTGCCTGGGTCAATTCTGTGAACCCTAACACTCTATGAAATCTCAGGTGGTATTACCTTATTTCATGCCTCTTTGAGAGACAAGGGAATGACACCTACTTGACCAGAAGAACCTCGTTTCTCCACTCACCAATCAAACCCTTCTCTCAACTCAAGCAAAAGTGACAGAACAATTCTTCCTTTCTCTTATCCTCTGAAATTAATGGAAACTGGAGACTGTAGCATAAGTGTGTGGTAAGACAGATCAAGCTCCAGACATAGGTTTAAAGATCAGTCTACCCTCTGCTTTGGCACTCCTACAGCATCATAAGCTACAAAGCCCCAAAATGCTGCCCTGGTCAAGACAGTACCTCTTTGCTTGTGCTGCTTGATGGAGGATGCACTCCTGTGTTTGAACTCTTGGGAGGCTCCTTCCTTTTCTGCTTGTGGTCATGCTGCAGAGACAGCAGCTGTGTCTGATCTTTGGGGAGAGTTCGGTGCATCTTCCTGTTGTGCTGCACATCTTCCATCTTCTGAAAGCAGAAAGTGATGAACCTCAGAGACAAGGATGCCTTGGAGGACAACCAAGCTGCCTGCTAAAAATAGTGGCTTTTCAAAGAACAAACTGACCACAATTCCAGCAGGACTGAGAAGAGTCAGAAGCCTGAGCAATACGAAGAATAAAGTGGCACCAAACACTGTCTGGCTTTTTAGACAGCAGGTCAGAAAATCGTATTTGTTCTTTTTACTTTTAGTAAAACCAGAGGTCTTTAATCAAACACTGCATGCTTCTGTTTGATTACAAATCAATTTGCAGCGGAAACATTAGAAAAACATTTTGGACAAGGTGACAGACTTGATAATGACAGTTCAGCATTAAAATTAACCTCTGTTCCATTGTTTTTGTGAACAAGAAATGGTCCTGGTTACAACATGAATGCAAAATGGGGACTGTAGATTTAGCTGGAAGGTAGGTTTAGCTGGACTGTAGGTTTAGCTGGAAGCTTTCAGGGCAAAGGAATTTTAATCAGACCGTTTCAGCACAGAGAAACAGCAGGGACAAAAGTTGGAGAGGAGGTGTCCCTGCTGTAGATAAGGAGGGTGACTCAATATCTTCTAAGTTAACTCAAAGGAAGGCTGAATCTGAGAACAAGAGGCAGTAAATGCATTGGTAATGTCCCTCTTTGGTCCATGACTCAGGGGATGGGAACACCCTCAGGGAACTGAGGAAGATATCAGATACAGAACAGGGAGCTGCAAACTGCTGTCAGTGAACACCCTCTTCATACCTGCTTCTTTTCTAATTTCCTCTGTCCATCTACTATGAAGTATTCATCTTCCACAGCCCTTTTGTCTTCTTTACCCCTTTCCTCTTTCCTCTGACTGACCTTCGCCTCCGGCCACCTCTGTTCACACTCCTGCTGCCTTCGTAGCTCCTGCTCTCGCCTCTGGTGCTGGAAGAAAGCCAGGGAATAACATTGCTTATTTTACTTCACTTTAGTGCCCACCAATTACTGATGCCAGTGCTCATAAATCACAAGGCCCACTTCCTGTTCTGCAGTCACTACAGGGGGGGACACCTGACACACCACAGAGCAAAAGTGGGCAGGAACAAGCTGCCACCACTGTGCCTACCAAACCTGAAGTGAAACCTCTGCCCTTTTGGCAGCCCAGGGCAGATCTGACATTTATGAGGCATGTGAGATCTCTGACAGCTGGCAACTAATCTAATGACAAATGTCTTCCCAACATTTCAGTAAGGAAGAGGGCTTTTTTCCATCTTGCTGGAGCAGCACTGTGCTTCACAAATGTCAGCTCTGAAGTGCTCACACAATGCTCGAGTTTCGTCAGATACTCAAGAGAACAGACATGTTGGTGATCTTTGTGTTGTGCCACTGCAAGAAAGACATGGAGGGGCTGGAGTGTGTCCAGAGAACAGCAACAGAGCTGTGGAGGAGTCTGGAGCACAGGTTTGAGGAGAAGCAGCTGAGGGGGCTGAGGGTGTTCAGCCAGGGGTGACCTTATTGCTCTGCACAGCTCCCTGAAAGGAGGTTGCAGGCAGGTGGGGATCAGGCTCTGCTCCCAGGGAACAAACAACCTGTGCCATGGGAGGTTTAGACTGGATATTAGGAAAAATTTGTTTACTGAAAGGCTGGTCAAGGATTGGAACAGACCGCCCGGAGAAGTGATGGAACCACCACATGGATGTGGCACTTAGGACCAAGATACACTGGTCTGTGTATGTCAGTGCTGGGTTAATGGTTGGACCGGATTGCAGAGGTCTTTTCCAGCCTTAATGGTTCTTTTATGATTTAGCTCTGCCTCTAAGACAGCAATGTGTCAGGCAGCTGAAAAGGCAACCAGCTGTCTTTTAATATCTTAAACAAAAGCAGGGCCAAGACTCTGGACCAAACCAACAGACTGCAAATTGGGAAATGCGTATGAGGAAAAAATGGGGATCTCTCACCCCATCTGCCAGGGCTACCACCACCAAACCTACTCCAGCAAAATGCCCTTCCTCTTCTGCTCACAGAGTTCAGGGCACATTATCAGCAGGAAAAGGAAAGAGACCATCTAAAACAATTGTGTTCAAAAGCAACACAGTTCTCCTGGGGTGCAAGATTATGATCCAGGTTGAACTGACAATTTCACACTGCCCTCTTGCCTTGCAAAGCCTACTCCCTACATCTGTGATGAGACATGGAATAACAACACAAGCCAGCCCCCTACATCTTCCAGCCTCCTCCTCTGCTCTTTCTGCTGCTCGATGCGTTTCTGCCGCTCTGCCAGCAGCTGCTTCTTGTACTTCTCCTGGTCCTTCAGCTGCTGCTGCTGCCGATGGGGGTCAGAACGGTTTTTGTTCTCCTGCTGCAGCCTCAGAAATTCACGGCGGAGAGTTGATTCCCCCGGGAGATTAACTATGGAGCTGAAACAAAGAGGAGGTTTCTACATGACAAAACAGCATTAAAGAGAGAATACCAGGTGCTCTGAGAATGTTTGTTGTCCTGTGCCAGCAAATCATGATGTATTTCCAGCAGTTGATTCTGCAGCCACACTTGGTGGGCTTACAAACCAGCCTGAAGCTGATTATTGGGTCCTTCATTTGAGTATTTTCCCCCTACTGCAAGGAAACTAAAGCAGCAGCTGATCACAGACATTTTACCCTCAGCAGCTACTTTTGACAGCTACAGAACAGTTAAAGCTACCAAAGGGGACCCAGGAGATAAGGGATTCAGAGCTAAAAAAGATAAGGGATTCAGAGCTAAAAAAGCTGTTCCAGCTGAGGAGAGCTGCCTTCAATGAGAACAGCTTGGGCAGTCAAATTTTCTATTTCATTAATAAAATTAACCTCGGTTCTCCTTCATCTTCATTCAGCTCATCTTCTTCCTCCTCACTTCCACTGTAATCATAGTCTGTTTCTTCTATAAAAGAGAACAAAGGAACACCAGAGGACGATGCTGTTATTTACGACATGATCTTGAACTTTATTTCTGAGCATTCAGCCTGAACTACAGGCTAAGGAGGAATTGGAATTTGTAAGTCACATGTTGTACTGGGAGGCTGAGGGGAGGCAAAATATCCATATACATAATTTGAAATCTAGTTCAGATAATGATTCAGGGCAGCCCCTCTACACACACCCACCTTTTCCCTGACTGACTGTATTGGTTTTACAAAACTAACCTACTTCCATAATCTGAAACAAATTAGGCTAAACCCACAGAGAAACCCAACCCCCACAGCACCACCAGCAGAGGGGTTCTTCTAAAAGACATTTAGATAGCTTCCTATCTAGATGTCTTTTTTTAGCTCCTGTAAAAGCTTGCACTGCCCTGCTCTGCTGCTCTGTACCTCTGTCATGGCTGTGCTGAGGCCACCAGTAAATGGAGGTTTCCTTCTGTATCAAAGGGCATATTTAAGTAAGCAAAAAAGAAAGCAAAAACTAATACTAGTTTTAGCACAAAGTTTTAAAAGCTGACCCATAGTTTTAAAGTTCTCCTCAAGACTGAAATGAAGGCAGTTTTTCCAGGATAATTTCAAACTGGTTCTACCCTGCATTGTTGGCTGTATTACATGCTAAATTGGGACTTCATTTTTTTAAAGTTACTATTTTGAAGTGTGTAGTCTGGCAATTCCACACTATTCTCCTTTTCAGGGGAGTTTTGATTAAAAATAGCATTTTCAGGTCAAAATATAACTATTTATGAAGAAGTGACTGTTATCTTTGCACTCTTCCACCCCTCTCAAGGGCACTTGCAAGAAATTCTAACTCACTACCTTTCTATTTCAGTGTGCTTTGAGATTTGTAGCTGAAAGAGGTGGCAGAATTTGCAACTACTACTGGAGTCAATAAATCTACTTTGCCAACAGCAATTTCATTTTGGGTGCAAATATTCCTGTTGTCAAATCAGAGCATACATAAGACACTTTCCAACAGCATAGTGCTTTCCAAGTTTGCTCTCAGTCACTGATCCTCACAGTGCTTCTGGCAGTATAGAAGATACTGAAGGGGAAAAGGGGAGAGAGGGCAGGGTTGTTAGTCAAGAGGCCACGTGTCTCTGTCCCCTCTGCACAGCCCCCAGTCTGTGCAAAAAAAATTCACAGGCATTTTCACAAGTATCAGCCCCATTCCTGCACTGCATCTTCCAGCTTTTGCTCTGAAGGGTAAGGCTGGAATTTGGAACAAATCCAAACTCTCTTTTTCTTCATACACATTGTGAAGGCAGTAATTCATTATAACATCTGTATTATACTGGAGCTTGGAAGCCTTCTCCAGGTCTCTTTTGTGCACTCCATTGCAAAACACATAAGGAGTCCTGCTTCCCCCAAAGAACTCATAAGAAAAAGGTATATGGAGATCCAACAAGTAAATCAAGTGGATCTGGGACAGAAATGTGAACAGAGGGACCAGGAAACACTTGTGAAGGACTACTCCAGAAAGCAGAGACCCAGAGTTTACTTGGAGCTCTTGCTCCCTGCTAGCATCAGGGCTGCTCTCAATAACTCAAGATTCCAAGGACTTTAGCACTATAACACCATCAGGGACCCAGCTTCAAAATGGCCCCCCTATCAAGGACAATGCTTCCTCAGTTTTCCTGGTTCTGCATCTGCCTTGTGCTCTGCTGCCAAAATCTGAAGAGGACATGCTTCCTGAAGTGTCCTTTATTTTGGTTTTGCTGTGTTACCCTTTTCTCCTTTTTTCTTCCTTGTCCTGTCCAGGTGATCCTTCAGCATGATGCGCACTTGCCGCTCGTTCTGCATGTCTCGGATGAAGGAATGCTTTAGCAGGGTCTCCGTGGATGGACGATGCAAATAATGCTTTACAAGGCAGCTTTCAACAAAATTTAGGAACTTCTTTGACCTAGAAAAGACACAACAGTGGAGAAAGACCAATAATCCTTTCCAACCTGTGGACCAAGCACTACCTGAGTGGTGCAAAGCACTAACTTTGCAAGGTTCCTTCTACACTGGAATTGAGAGAGACAATTTGAGTTCTGCCACCAGCACAGTGCTGAAGGTGAACTCCACCTCACTACCCTCTCAGAGGAGGGTGAATTTACCTTGTTACCTTGTGAATATTACCTTGAATTTACATCCTGATCAATAAAACCAGAGTCTGGCCAACACAAGCCTTTCGAAAATGGTCTTGACCTTTTGATAAAGTGACAATTTTCTTTATATGCTTCATTTAAAACAAAAAGTAATTCTCTGCAGGGCAGGTGACTGCCATTAAATCCACAATGTCCAAGCAATCTTCTGATAAAGTCCTGACCCCAAGCAGGACATCTAAGCCTTCCTTGCTTATCCTGCAATTTCAGCCACAGACACCAAAATGAAGCAACTGCCACAGTTTAGGCAGAGTTCAAAAGAAAGGTGTTGCTTCCCCAAGGTAAACTATATCTGCCCTCTGACTCAACCCAGCTCTAAGAAACAGCCTAGGAATCACCTCCTAGATAACTACATCATTTAACAAAATCACTGTCTCTGGACAAGAGAGCTAAAAGCCCTCCTAAGCCCACTGCAGCAAAAACACAGGGTTTTTTACACATCTCTTTACCATTTTCTGGATTTCAACTTTGGGGGTGGGTTCCTTGGGATGAGGAAGAGTGCTCTCATGGGATGCATGTCACACAGGGCTGCAAAGGAAACCACAAATTATGGAAGGATGCATGTTCCCACTTCCAAACACCTCCACTTCCAACATCACAGCATCTGACCCCGAACCCAACCAGGAGCCAATCAAATTCACACTACAGCCAAGAAATCAAGTCACTGAGTACACAGAGATTTCCAGCTAAACAAGATTCAAAAGAAAGGCTGCAAGGCAAGAACAAGTACAACTTTCTTCATATTTTCTATATATATAGCTTTATGTAAGGACATAAAAAAGCTCACCTTTTCCATACACAAGAATGTGTTTGCACATAAACAGAAGTTAAAGCTGAGATTGAAATGTTTATCTAGTTATTATATCTGGTTTCAGATAATAAGTTCCATTTTAACCAAGCTCTTTGCAACATTGTTCATGGCATATGAGAAAACCTAGAATGAAGAAAACCTGATACAAAGCATAGAGCTCATAACCTGCACCATGGGACAAAGCAGAATGACTGAGCAAACATTTCATCCCTCCTGTGCTCTGGGAATGGGAGCACCATTATCAGGCAATCTGCCACAGATTCCACTCCTGCATTTAGAAGCTACTTTCTCTCCAGCCCACTGTACTTCTCTTTAGAACTACTGTTGTGTGAAGTTGAAGCTATAAGGAACTCAGCAGAAAGCAGACACCATCACATCTCATTTGTCCCAGGCACTTTGTATGGAATTCTGAGTGTGTTCTATCTGACAGGGAGAAATGTTGAGGGTAAAAGGTCTTTCTTCACTAAACAGAGCTAGTCAATGACAACTGATAGGAACTACATGGAGGGTGATTTCTTACAATATTTAGGTGTTCAGGAATGATGCTCTTAACAGAAATGGACTTAAAGCATTACAGAATCAGTGAAAGTGAAAGACTATGATCTGGTGGTGCTCTTCCCTAACTTCTATTAATTTCTTTGTCTGCCTCCCCCATTTGGTCCTGTTTCTCACATTTGGTTCTGGCTTTGACTTTTTCCTTGGTATGTTTAATAGTACATGATACAGTGGAAATGAGGGACAGAAGTCTGACTTCTAGCTCTGGGTCCCAGGCACTGTTGTATTACAGTAAACAAAACACAAGGCAACACAATGTAATCCACAGCATTTCCCTGTCAAAACTAGGGAAAACATCAAATACATGATGAACTGGCAAAATTACAAAGTCTTTTCCAAAGAAAACTCCCTGTGGACTCATGTCTCGGGACTAAGCTTCATTCAGGCTAAAGCACAGGGTCTGAAAGTGCTCCTGAACTCCAGCTGGCTCCTGCTAAAAACCAAGTCTGATGGGAGAACAGCCAAGTGGGTTGTTTAAAAAAAAGCCTATGTGCTCTCAGGCCAGAGTATGATGGATTTCATCTCCCGTGCTCTCAGCAGTGACCGAATACCCCACATACACCATCAGCTCCACAGGAGCTGGGGCAAAGCCACCAGCCCTCCATGCAAACAAAAATGCATGAGAACTTTGCACCCACAGATCTCTGCCTGACCTGCAGGAGGATCTCTGGGGGAGTGAGGGGGCAGCAGGCTGTAAAACTGTGGCAATGTGCTGTCAGACTGAGCCTGTGGTCACGGATCAAAGCCATTACCTGTGAGTAAATGCCATATTAGTCCCAAAATCTGTGAGAAACAAGTCAGTTTCAGAGTAAAAATACAACTTTTAGGCCCACCTTCTTCCACTGCCATCACTGCCATGTTTTTTTAGTGACCCAAACCAGAAGCCACTCCAGCCAATATAATCTGCTAACATATCAATCACTTCTGCTTAGTTGTATCCACAGAGAGCAATCAACAAACTGATGCTAACAAGACCTTTAAGAAAAAAAGTTTTGTTTTCCCAGGAGATGAAGGCAAGGAATCAAGACACAGACTGAAAGATTCTAAAGGGAAGAAGAACACAATCGAGTCCAAATGAGAAAAAGTCAGTGTTTTTAAAGATACAGACAGAACCAGATTCTGTACATCGGTGCATTAGCCAAGCATGAGTTATTTTAACATAGAACACTCCCACTTTTATGCCAAATAACTTACGAGGTGCTCCTTCAGCCATTTCAATAGCAGTAATTCCCAGAGACCACAGGTCACTCTGCAGGAAAAGAAACAATGCAGATTGCATTCAAGCTTGTTTGTTTCATTTGTTTGTTTTCTTCTTGGTTTGAGGCTTTTTGGGGTTTTTTTGGTTTTTTTTTACAGTTTCCCTAGATCTCTCCTGGATTGTCTTGTTTTATTTGGAGTGACAAATTTTCTGCTCCCTCCCACTCCCTACTGAGCTTTTAGGAAATATGCTAATCATCAGAAGCTTCCCATTTCCCATGCAACTCTGAACAGCTGATCCATCATTTAAGCAGCCAGCCCCAAAATGCAGACCTTCTGCATTCAAAAAACAAGAGCCAGACAGAATATTTCAGGCACTGTTTAAATATATGTCTTAAATCTGTTTTCATGAGGCAGCAAGACACTACAGTGCCTCACCCTCCTCCTTCTGGCCAAAAACAATTCTTGGTCTTAATACTTAATTCAGAGCAGTCATTGCTGAGTTTCTGCTCTGATGAAACAGGAATTATAGTCAGGCCTTGGGGTTTGACTTTAACTGTACAAAGTCTCTAGTCACACATTTTTGGGCACACGAGAGAGGAGTATACCATGCAGTCAGATTTATGTCACAATGTGTGGTCAGCTCAGTTAACAGAGTGGAGTGATCTTTATCAACTGATCTGGATGCCAAGGTCCAGGTTTTGATCACGGAAGGTAAATTGCAACCATGGCTGTAAAAACTTCACACGTTTCGACTTGATTAATCATGTGGATATTTCACTGTTTTTTGCATCTAAATGTAGCCAAATGAGAGGCACGTGGCCAAACCAACTTGCAGAGCTGCTCTAAAACTTTTAAAAAACACAGAATATCAGAAAACCTTCAAATATTAGAAGGAACAAACCATTACATAAATAGCAGCTCATATCCAGCCCAGCACTCTAAATCTAATTTTATCAACAGAGTCCTCTCAATCCAGCTGCTCTGAACTCTTCACACAAGCTGGAAGCCAGTTCACATCCCAGTTTAAGGAGGGATTCAGCAACAAAACTGGTGGGGATTTCACAGATCCACAATCCTGACTTGTTATTAAGTAAATGATTGAAAACTAAGAGTCTTCAAGGAGTAGTGCTGCAGGTTTTGAGGGCAGTGAGAGAAACATCCAGGCTACAAGGAATTTTGGTTTGGAGGTCCAAAGCATGAAAGGCAGACAGGTATAAGGGAGAATGACAGCAGTGTTTGCAAAGCTCAGTGTGTATACTAACATATTTCTGTGAATATATTTGCAGTCATTTTGTCTTGTTCCGTTGTTCTGGTTCTTTTGAACAAGAGCGAGAAGTTACAGAGTAGCTTCCTGCTACTTAGCCCGTCCTATCAGGCATAAGTCTCTGTGGGAAAGACCAGCTCTGTGCCACCTTCTGAGTCACAGCACTGTTTGCAAAAGTGCTTCCAAAACCCTCTTCTGAGCAGTTTTAAACTACCGTCTGCAGTATCTATTTGGAAGCAAACAAACCAGGATTATTACTGAATGCAAAGAAAGCTCAAGAATTAGGGGTGCACATTCTTTATGATTATACCTTCTGGTAAGAACACATTCAGAGAAGGAAATCAACTGGGGACAGGGAATGAAGACAAGAGATTAACTTCCTGAGGTTTCAATAGAAGACTGGCATGATATGAAAAAAAAAAAAATCGTTTAATCATGAGTGACACACACAACGTGAGTTCACTGGGCCAGTGCAGCACAGAAGATCTCAGCAAGGGAGAACCGCAACCAGTAAGAAATGGAAACAATAGCAGGTTCTTCTCATAAATATTTCTGGAACCACAGTTGGAAGGAGAGGTGTGAAGTAGCAATGGAGAAAGGACCTGAACTAAAAGAGTGACTGCAGGGTCACCCAGAGGATACTTGCTCAGAAAGCCATCCCTGAAAACATGATGCATGGTAAGGGCAAGAAGCAATGCTCACAAACTGAAATACAGGAAATTCTGTGCCTTCTCACCTCAGCCACCCAGACTAGAAATCACTCTGGGATGGGAAACCACTTGCAGTCACATGCTCATGGATGAGCAAAGGGATGCTAATTACTGCCAATTAAGTCAGTATTCACAGCTGAGTACAGAGCAAAACAGCTCTACCACAGTGTGCAGTGACTTGCCATATTAATATTACACTACTTCAAGTATTCCTTTGGAACTCTTCTCTTTCTTTTCTATCCAGACCTGCAACCTTCTTAGTACTTCTTTACTGCAGAGAAGTTCATGAAAGTGTATTTCATGTATTGAAAACTCAGAAAAAATACTCACAGTGAAACTTCACTCTTAAAAAGAGCTTCCACCCACATATTACAAATATTTCTGTTTGTACCATTCTAGTATTTCTGTGGTTTAAAAGGGAGGAAGTTTGAACTTTTCAAATGAGCAGCATTTCAGCAATAACCCACATGTTTTCTTACCTTATGGAGTGTTTAACACTTACTCTGTAATCATAGGTAGAGTCTGGGTTCTCCTCACAAGCAATGACCTCGGGTGCCATCCAATAGGGGGTGCCAATAAATGTGTTCCTTCTCCCAATAGTTCTGTCCAGCTGAGCACTTACACCAAAATCCACTGAAAATCCAAGAAAAGGTAAAGAAATTAGCAAAAAAGTAGTATCCACATGTCAGAGCATGTGCTTGCTCACCTTCATACTGTTTAGAACACCAAACCTTTGGGCTACAATATATATGAAATCTGAGCTCTTCCAGCACATCTTATCTAATAGTTGAAATGTAACTGCCTCTTTTTTCCCCCTTCTTTTTGACAGAAGAATCAAATAAACAGCATGCTAAATCTTCCCAGTGGCTTACAGCAAGAGGAATTGATCTACAAGATATTATGGAATAATTTATGCTTAATTTAAATGCTACATTGAGTAGCAAGGTCGTCAACTAGACTGAAAGAAAAAATAGTATCTACACACAAGGAAAATTTGAATGCACCTTATTTAGCCACTTGTGAAAGCTGGAAAGAACCACTATATCATTTCATTTGAGGCATCTGGAATAAATCCTTCCCTAAGTTCATGCACTACCTTGGGACGAACTGGAGAATCTACTACTTTATTCTTATCTTAGATCATTATAATGAGTGAATAGCGTGGTTCTCTTTGTGTTGAAAAGGGTGATACTTTCATAAGGACTGCACAGCAAAATGGTTTTGTTCCAACATGAAAAGGGTCCATACAACCAGTAATTATGTGATTGTATTTCTCTTTGAACAAAACCCCAAGACACACTAATTGGATCCACTGGGATAGCACTGGAGTGATATTCACAGAGGAGACAAAGGAATGGGGGAAAGAGAAGGACTGAAAGGAGACAGCCCTGTGGTTACCATCAAGGAGCAGACTTTCTCATTGATGTTGCCTTATTGCAGATTATCTGCAAACCAAAATCATTTGTAGTGCTATAATTTCATGTGCCTGCTTAGCAAACCTCCTCCAAGAAGAAGGTGGACCTGACCTTTGGGATCATTGTGTGTTCTGTGCTTCTGATGGGAAGTGCACACTCTCACACTGAGGTGGAATAGAATTGAATTGAGAACCTCTTGGCTTTCTAGCTTCTTTGCCTTAGGACAAATGAGCTAAATCTCTCTGGAAACAACTTTTTTGTTCTTCTTTTTTAAAATCATTATACTTAGTAAATCTATTTCATCTTCACCCAGAGTTAGAAAGGTCTAACTCTTTTGTCAACCATGTGAAGAATGGTGGAAGTAGGAACTATACTAGACTATAAAAGCACACAACACCCTCATCTGTTTTAAGAGGGAACGATTGAGGGAACTAGTACATATGATATAGAGACTACAAGCAAAATCCTTCCTTCATTTAATGCAAAACTACCTTCAATTTCAGTGAAGCCAGGTTTTTGCCACAAGGTTAAATCACAGAAGTACTTATTTTCACTTGCTCCAACCAAACATCCTACTCCACATCCACAAGCCATGTTTATTATTTGTTGCTTTCCAACTCTATAGTGAATTTTTTCAGTTAAACAGAGAGGGACTGTAAAGATAATCACAAGTAAGAAGTGCTCCCCTTGAGATTTCTTCTTTAAAACACTTCCCTGTGATGTCTTTCCAGAACATGAAAGACATGCAGTCCTCAAGAGAGATACCTACTCGAGTTTAGTTTTAGAAGTCAGAAGTTGTCAGCATTGACTTGTCACAGCAATAAAAGGAAATGAGTAAACCCTCCAACTTTTTTGAGAGATGACTGTTACTCAGTGGTAGCCCTTACACATGAGTAATTCCACCCACTGTCAGATTTATGCAAATCTCTAAGACCACTTCCTTTAGAGAGATAGATTAGCAAAATCTGTTCCCCCAGCTTTTTTACTCTGGAAGTCTTTTGCATCCCAGGATCCTCAGTGAAAGCCTGATGGTGCTGTGACTTCCTGGGTTGGTTCTGTGTGTGGCTGCCTGTGTTGCCCTCAGGCTGTGAGGGACCCCTTGCAGAATGCTTTACATTTTCAATGCTTTCTACGTTACAGACACCTCGTAAGCACAAGCATGAACAATACTTGCACACATGCTGCATTTGGGTTACTGAAAGTTCTTTCTGAGTTCAAGATGGAAATCTTAAATTTTGATGAATGGGTTTCTAGCACACATCTAAGGAAACTTACCCAATTTTACTTCTGCATTTTCTGTGAGAAGAACATTTTGTCCTTTAATATCTCGATGGATGACATGGTGAGCATGAAGGTGTGCCAATCCCTAAAAGAAAACCAGATTTGCCTTATTCTCTCTTCCTAACATTACCCTGAGTACAGCACTGTTGCCTTTTTACACTTTCACCCTTTTCAGTTTTACTCATAAGGAAAGTCCTTTAGATGATCCTAGCAACATTTTCAGGGAGGAGAGAGGACAGCAACCATAAGTTTGATTGTCTTCTTCACCACAGGCCTGACAGTGCTGGAGCATCTCTAGAGTCAAGTGTGAAGACAACGAGGCAGCAATATTTTAAACTTCTGTCTCAGAATCAAGGGATGCTCCTTACACTCTATGCTAAAAGCAAACAAAAGAGAAGAAGAACAAAGCAGAATGCTCTTTTACAAGGACCAGAGACAGCAGCTGGCTGGCTGTAGTGGCCTAAATTTTGCATCCAACAAAACAAGAAATTCAGTAGCAAATGGACTAGAGAAAGTTAAAAATACCATGTCAGGCCTCTTTTTGAATGCAGCAAATATTGTTTTCAATCAGCTAATATTTGCTATCTTCCTCCTGCGTTTCAAAATTGCCTGTGGTTGAATTAGCATAGACATAAAGGAACACACTGAAATAATCCATTATAGGAATCCAGGGATGCTTCACTCACAACATTTAGCCTCTCTAACATTAATGGCTTCAAAGAGAGCTTCTACCCAGCTTTTAAATTTTCCAGAAGGAAACACCGTCAATCCATGTGCAACTGGGCCATTTTGTCTTGAAACAAGCACGATTAAATCCAATCCCTTGCTTTTACCAACATGCTGTCACAGTTTTCAGTTGCATGAGCATAAACCAAATGTTTTAGCATCAATTGCTTTAACAGAGACATTACAGCCACACCAGTGAGGAACAACGTGACCACACCATTAAGGTTTCTCTCTTTTGCAGAAGAGCTCCCCACACTGTCCAGATATAATGATCATAATCCACAGGCTAGTGCCAAATCCCTGTAAGATGGCCAATATTCTCTGCTGAGCATATTTCTCAACTCCTATGCCCCAGAAACAAAGTTCTGCCCCTATTCAAGCATTACTTCAGCATGCCATCGAAATTCCAACTCCCAGAATACGCATTTATCTTATCATTATTTAGAAAAGATGTAAAACCATATTATAGGGAAGACAGATCAGTAACTCTGTAATGGGTTTTGAATTTAGAATGACTGGCTCCAACATCATATTTTTTTTCCAGGCTAGTTCACTAGATTACACTTGGGAATTGTTTCATCCTCTGTACTTTCCAGGAAAAAAAGAAAAAAAGAAAGCAGTCCTAAGCCTGCATAAAATGAAATACAGCCCCAAGATTTGTGTTGGGGAATACTGTCACAGCAGGGCCACCTTTAGGATTATGGGATGCTGTTTAGTCAACATCACCTCTCATAGTGTAGAAAAGAGACCCCTGAGTGTGTGCAGGTAAAGGAATTATGGACAGAAAGATCTTACAAGCATGAACAGCTGAAGCACTGAGCAGAAAGATCTCCTAATGTGGAGGGCAGACACACTGAAAACAGAAATTTATTTACTTTTCTAGGTGCCCAGTGTCTGGAATTTCAGAAGATGGCTATTTGCCATAGGAAAGAGGACTCTTCTGTTCTTCATACAGAAAATGGGATTAACTACAACAATATGGGATGCCAAGCAGCCATCATGCTGGCTCTCAGGGCTCTTCTGAACTCAAGGACCACAGCCCATGAGCCCCATGGATCACAACCTTTAAACAATAATGCTCATTAGTGACCTATTTTAGCAACCAAAGGCTTGGAAAGGCCTTTTGGTTGCAAATGAGCAGCGAGCCTCTGCTGGCAGGACTCACCCTGAGAACCTCTCTGCAGATGTAAGCAATCCAGTCTTCCTTGAAACAGTTCCCTTTTGTCTTCTTCACCAGGTCAGTGACAGAGCCTGCACCGCAGTACTCCATCACCAGCTGCAGGGACACAAACACACACAGGGCACCTTTACCACAGCTCTGCCAGGGACCCAGCTGAGAGAACACCTGCAAACACCCACTTCCACCACAACCCAGGCATGGCAAACTACACGCAGCCTTCTCGGATGCCAAGTGACTCAAAATCTCATTTCCTGAATCACACACACTGCTAAACAAATAAAAAAATCTCACTAGTGCTCCTCTCCTGTTGCAGGTTTTAGATAGTTTTTTTTTTCTTTTAGTATACACAAAATTGGAAAAGCAAGAGCTAACAGCACTGAAAAATGGGAATTTTTAAAATTTGAAATTTCTCATTTTGCTGCAGAGCTTCAAAAATCTTGCAGTTAAAAATTGGAGGATTCATTATTCTACTTTATTGCCAATTCCTCTGCTTCCTTTTTTTTATTTTCCATCTGAAAAAAGGAGAGGAAAGCAAAGAGAAGGCAAAAAGGACAAGCTCTTTCAGTTCACTAAAAAAAATACAGAGAAGAATTTAATTTGGAAAAAAAAGGGTTCAAGCAACAAATCAGAATGACAGCAGAAGTCACAGAAATCATAGCGTAGTTTATGCCCATCCTCAAAGGAAATCACAGAGATGGAAGATGTCTAGGGAGGAGTAATTTCTCTCTTTTATATGTTATTCTTCAGAACAATGACTTTAGAGCTTCACTGAGACAGACTCCAAGCCAAGCCCACTGGAGCTCTAAAGAAGAAGCTGTAAATCTGATGAGCAGAAATGACACTAAACACTTACCCAGAGCTGATCATCTTGGCCTGCAGGACTTTTCTTTACAAAAGCCCCATAATATGTAGCAATATTCCGGTGATGGGAGTACTTTTTCAGCATATTTATCTCCAGCTTGATTTCCTCCTCTTCATTCTGTAACAAAAGAGATCAGGAGGGTCCTTAAGTGACCAGAGATTGCTGAGCCCCAGGGCTGCAAAGCAACCTCTGTCTTTGGAGACCTCAATACACAGCTGGAATCACCATGAGCAACCTGGTCTGATCCCATGGCTGACCTTGCTTTGAGCAGGAGGCTGGGACCAGAGTTACCCTGGGATTATCAGACTGCAGCAGAGAGATGGCTCTTAAATTGACAACTGAATCACCCTGATCCATGGGTCTAAACCAATGAATTGCTAGGGCTTGACCTAAAGAACCAAAAATATTCCTACTTTGGCATAAAAATGGCCTTTTGTCTCCTCAGGGAGCTCAGACAGGACCTATTACCACCCGCTTTATGGTTTCTGCATGCAGTAATTTAGTCTCAGAGAAACTAACAAGATTCAAACAAAAATAAAATTATTCCTAACACTCCATTACTTAAAAACTTGGAAAAGCACTGAGTGCATACATCAGACAATTTGTCTTCCCAGCCCTGTGGAGGGTCCTGCTGGGAGGAAACCAAAGAAGAAGGAGGTGACTTGCCACAAATCAAACACCAGCCTAAGCCAGGGCTGGGATCTGCTCCTTCATTACAGCTGTGAGGCTGCCGTATCTGGACCGTGGGCTTTCTCCCCCTCCTAACATCAAGCCATCCATGAAGCCCCTGCCATGCTGGGGGCTAGCACACCCCTAGGTACAATCTTCCAGGCACTAGCTGCCTGTTTTCCCTTGTCTTTGTTTCAGTCCTGCCAGGGCAGACATTCTCTTCTGGTCATACAACATTGTGCACAATAAGACAACTAATGGAAACATAAGTTTAATAACTGTTAGAAGGAGGTGTTAGAAGGAGATGCCCTTTTTCAGAGAGAACTGCCTGATTTGGAAAGGCTCCCTCAGAGCTGGTTTGCTACGGTGCATAGCAGCCAGAGAAACACACCTAGGTTTTGCCATCTCACCCACTTTAATAGGAAACAAGTGGTGCTGCAAGGTATCCTTGTATTGGTTACAAGGAGTAACAACAAACTTGAAAATTAATTTACCTTGTTGCAAAACATCCCAGTCAGCACTTACTAGCTGAAGGGGAAAAAAAAAAGAAAAAAGAAGAGGCAGCAAGAACAACTCAGCCCCAAGGGACATTTTTTGTGCCTTTCCTCTATTTTCCAGCAGTTTTACCATTGAAGCATTCCTTTAACCACCATAATGGACTGCTTACAAAGCCAGACACTTTGACCTTTCTTCCTGGAGCAACATATTAAAAGCTGACAGGCTAAAGCCAAATTCCCTCAAGAATATGCATATGATGTGTCTTATTAAACTTGACTGCAGAAAAAATCATTCCCAACAGAAGGGGCCAGTAAGTTTTGCCCAGTAACATCAACACCCAGGAGAGACCTGTTTCCAGACCAAGGCCTAACTGTATTAAGCCTTTGGAGACATAAAATAACTCTAGTCGAAGCTAAATGAGCTACTTCAGGTTTCATAATAATCTTTGTTGCACGCAGGCTCTCAAGCTGCACACATTATACTAAATAGTTCATTTATCTTTTGTTTGCAGTTAGGGAGAAAGGAGGACCCTGAATCCCCGGCTTGATACAGCCCTGGATGTTGTATGACCGAATTAGTGAGGCTAAAGAGGAGCCCAGTGCAGCATGTGGAGTGTCCAGGAAAAATGGGAGCTGACACCAGACAGCATGCAGGAAATCCTGCAGGGGCAGGATTCTCTGCACATGGACAGAGCACAAAGGGAGGTGAGAGCTGGTGCTGAAGGGATACAAGGCTCCACTCCCTTTGGGACTCCAGACAGCGCATGTGAAAGGGTGGACACAAGCAGGTGAGGAGAAGGAGGAGGCAGAGAATAAGGACATGGGAACTATCATCCTGGACCTGATCACAAGGGTTCTGCCATCTACACAAGCTTCTGGATCTTTAGGGAAGAAGGGCAGAAAGAGGAACAAACAGGGAGGACTCCTTTCTTCCTCTGCTGTCCCTCCTGCTGCCCAATCTTTTTGCAAACGTGCAAAGGGGCAACACTCATCTTTGGTAAAGGCCATCTCCAAATTACTTAAAATGTTTACGGATGTTAAGGGTTTGGGTTTTTTTAACTCTGCCCATCAGCATAAAATTCTCCCTGGTGGAGCCCAGCTCCTGCTGTGCCCTCAGCACCAGCCTGTAGCTTTCACAAAGTTCCCCTCTGGGAGCTGGCAGATCCCAACCACTTCCTTATAGCTGCTGCCCCTTTTTCAACTCTTCTTCCTTTACCCAATTAATTTTCTGGATGCTGGAACCATGCTGGCAAGGCTTTTATCCAAGTACTTTCTATTCCTCTGCAATCTGACCTCCGTGTCTTTTTTTAAACAAAACCAAGCATGGCTGTCCATGAACACAACCAGGATACCCCACAGGCTCTTCCACACCCACTGCCAAGAGCAAGAGGAGCTGCACATGCTCCTTTCCTACAATCAGCAAGATGCAATTCCTGCTTTCTCTTGTGTCTTTATATATCCTGAAGACCAGAACCTGATCCCTCCCTGCACCTGTTTCTGCTTTCCCTTGCCCATCCTGGCTTGTAGGGCCCAAGTAACACTGCCCAGTGCAGCTGAATGCCCTGGGGAGACACTGCTTGGAGCAGACAGCGGGCTGAGCTTCAGGTACCTGTCAGTCTGTAAGGCAAAGGGCTGCACAGGACAGCAGCTGGGCATTTCACAGACAGACACACTCTGGCTTTCCAGTGCCTCAGTAAGTTTTGGAAAAAATACTCTCTGCCATGGAAAAACCAAGGCAGAAGGGTAGATGTGATTGTGCCCCATGGGCCATTTCATGAGGCCTGCCCAGGAACTGAACCCAGACTTGCTAAGCCTCAGCGCTACATTTGTCCTTCAAGCACAGTGACAGGGGACAAAAACACCTCAGCTTCTCAGTGCACACCCACACACAGAATTTCCACTTTCTACCACTCCTGCTGCCAGCATTACCATCAGCCCCATTTCTCAGGGGTCTACAGACCTGCTCATAAATAATGCTGCTCAAGGAAAGGAAACAGGCTCGCAGATGTGCAGGTGCAAAAAGATGTTTGCTTTCACAAACCAGCGCGTTCCTGGGCACAGATGGCTGCGTGCACAGAGATGACAGGCTCATGATCAAAGGCTGTTTTTGAAGATGTGGGCCTATCTGCAATGGCATTAGAACTAGAAAACACACCTCTGACTGCAGATGGAAACAAGATCATCAGCTGATAAATACTGCACCAAGAGACCCCTTAGTACTGGGGCAGGTCTAACAACAAGTTTCACATTTAAATGTTGTTTTGCTCTCTAGAAAGGATGAAAGCAAAGACAGATGGAGAAGGATGTGCTGGAGAGGAGCTCTTTGATCACCGGCACTGATAGCTGAAAAGACAAGCAGCAAGGATCCAGTCTCTCTGCAAGCACTCTGCTTGTCTGACTCTGTCAAAAAACAGGAAGCAGAGCCTGCATGGAGAGGCACAAGAGAGCACGTTGCCATCAGCTCCCCTTTAACCATTTCAAAGGGCTCCCCCCACCCTCCCCCCCGGCAACTCAATACAGCAGCACTTCCTGACAGATGTCCAGAGGATCCCACAATGACCACAGCATCCTGCTGCCGCTCTTAAGAAACCAGCCTGAGGCTGCAGCTCATGACAGCAAAGGGCAGATTTGCTGAGCTCTTGGAGTGCCCCAGATCTGAACAATCACAGCTGAAGCTGGTCAGGCAATTTCTGATGGAATTGCTTCTTACTGGAAAAAGAAACCCTGTAAATTTGGTGAATGAATCAGAATCTTATGGTGAACGAAAGTGGCAGAAGTAGCAGAAGTGACTGCATCCAGACATGCCAGCCTGTGCCCTAGCAGCAGGAATGCAGCCAACTCTGCATTAGCAAAATGGAAATAAGAGCAGAAAGCCCTGCACTCACCCTGTGACAAGGCCAGTAAGCAGGAACCCTTGAGCACAGCTGAGCTGGAATTGCTCAGGGTTCAAGTGGGGGAAGAGTACCAGGGAAAACCCCTTTGGGCAGTTGCACTAACATGCTTCACACCTTCCCATGAAGGGTCTCAGTATGAAAACAGCATGACCTGCTATCACTGCCCCTCAAACAATGGTTCCCCAGCATGATGCTGGCTCTGTCACCTGCAGCAAATCAGACCTAAACAGCTTTCTTTTGATCTCAGAATCCTGAAAGTCTACTAAGGTGATTCCTGAAGCAGGACCATATAGTTATCCTCTACTTAAATTTTGTTTCCAAGTAAGTAGGCATCACTGGATGCTACGGTTTGTTGTTTGCATACAAAGGAGACTGACTATGTTATGTATAGCATAGGGAAAGAAATCTTTCCAAAGTTCCCTTCCTGCAGTCTTTTCTTCAAGTGTTTCATCAAGGAAGGGACTGTCACTGGTGTTAACATGACAAACCCACAAGTTACACATTTAACCAGTCCTCACACACTGTTGACTGACCCAGCAAAGCAGGAGAGTAGATCTGGGTAACTTCTGAGCCTGTGCCAGGATCCTCCTCTGTCAAGGCAGGGAGGTGCCCTCATCTGAGGAATCTGACTGTCATCCAATCCATATCTGCTCTCCCTTCAAAAATCCAGCAACCTCATGTTTGGTGACTGCCATTTTTTAAAGCCAAAGCACTTGATAACATATGTACCTACATACCTAAAGGCAGAAATCCCACTGATCTAATGTAGCACTAATTTAAAAAAAAAAAAGCACCCTCCTCAGTATAAAACTGTCAATTCAGCTACACACACACGTCCTGTATGAACTGCAGCCACAGTCAAACCAGCCCTTAGATGTGCTTTGTACATTACAGCAGTATCCAAGTACAGACCAACTTGGTCTGCTGCCTTTCAAGGCAATGAAAAGACACATGAAAATGCAGGCAAGGTTTGCTTGTGCTTGTCCAAACACCACATGCAGATGAACCACTGGCAGACCTGGCCCACAGGATTCAGAGGATCTGGCTTTTTTTTTTTTTTTTTAATTTCAGATGCTAAGATGACCCTTCCACCATATCACCAGAGGAGCTGGATTTCTGCTCTCCATATCCACAGCGCCAGAGTGACAGAACAGACAGCTGGTCATCAGTGAGTCTGAGTGCATCCTACCAAACCACACTTCTAGGAAACTCAAGAGGAGGAAGGAGGGAGTCTCCCCAGCCTTCCTGGGGCTCAGGCTAATGTTTCAAGCAGGCCAGGTGCTCCACTACTGGCTGTGCTCTTACAAGGAGAAACAAAACCCAGTATTTAGCGATTTTTTCAACAGCCTGTTTCAGCACTGACACCCATTTACAAATGTGAGTAGAGACACTACCAATTAAACTGTCTCCTTCCCTCATATGTCAGATCACAATAAAAAAGCACTGCATTTGCATTTCTAGCATGTTCATGCTTGCTGGCTGTCAGGGCACTACCCTGAAGAACAGCTGGCATGTGAAGGGATAGGATGTGGTAAAACACTGCAGAGGCAGTGCAGAGATACAGGAAATATTTTAATTGCAATCTCTGAAAGCAGATAATCAACTAGAAATAAGTGGGAAGGGACTTCTTGTCTTCTATATTATTGAACATCAAAATATATGGCAATGCACCCCCTTATTGCTTTGTCACCATTGGTCAGCCACACTTAAAAATATGGTTGTGTTAACACCACTCCTCAGTACTTTATAAAACCCAAACCTGGGCTCTGGAGCCATGATTTATACCAGTCGATCTTCTTTCATGAGCTGTCCACCTTCTCATGATCTGATTATTTATTTTTCCTTGCTGCTTAAACAATGACCTTATTATCTTTGGTTTTGCACTCACCTCAGTAACATTCATCACTTTGATTGCTGCCAGCTGCCCGGTCTTAACATGGCGACCCTGTTAAAATAGCAGAAGACACTAAGTAAAACATGTAGGCAAACCATGACTATATCAACAAATTAGGCCTATAACCACTAGGTTTGACTAACTGCTTTCAATCATGTTCAAGTTGAAGGTGTCCCTGCTCCTTGCAAGGGGGTTGGACTTGGTGATCTTGAAAAGATCCCTTCCAAACAAAACTATTCTATAATTCTATGTACCAAACAACCTTCCAGTGACTCAAAACTACCGAGGTGAAGTTTGGTGATGTGTTACCAGAGCCACACCCTTACTGTGCTCTGAATTTAACAGAGCCACCTCTACAGGGCTGAATTTCCCTTTAGCATGGAGGAAGCAGCAATGCTGGGAGACCTCTGTTCTCACAGCACAGCATGGCACAAGCTTACAGGTCTCCATCTGACTCCAGTTCAACAAGTGATGCCAGCCCTCCAGCCTCCTCTTCTAGGAAATGTCAGCACAACCTCAGAATGTCTGAACAAGAGCCACATTCCTGTCCTGCCATCCATGGCTGAGGCATGCTGGGGAAGCTGGAAGGCATTGGGCAGTCCCCACTTTGACCCCTGACATGTCCTGGCACACCTCAGGGTAAAGACAAAACTCAGGCTTCCAGTACATCAATCTGGCAACCTCTATGTGGCTGCCAGAAACTAAAGCTTTATGAATGTTTTTGCCTTTTGTTCTAATTTTTTTTAAGGCTTTTTACTTCAAAATGCTTAGTTTTTATAATTCTTACTTCAGCTGAGTTAACCACATCCCAGCTACTACTCAGCTAGTATCTCTTCCCCAAAAGTATGCAAGAGCTTTGAATTTAAAAATGACATCTTCTGTGGTGGTGGGGAGGAATTAACCCAGGACTCTGACTGTGTGTCAAAAGTCTACACATGTATTCAGTTCATTATGAAATGCCCACACCCCATAGTCACTTTTAAACAACAGACACCGGGTAACTTTAGGCTAGCTAACAGGGTTTAAAAACACAGCTGGGTAAAGAGAGGCAATAAGAAAGAAAGCCGTTAAAAGAGCAAACTTGATACTGAGACTGACAAAATGTGATTCACAAGAACATGCATCACAAACAAACATGAATGTTGCTGTCTGTTGCAGTTTCTTGCTTTGGCAGGGTCAAGCTGCTCAACAGATACCACAGATGAAGTCTCTCACCAAAATAACCAGCACTGACCTCACACAGGAATATAGTATCAGAAGACTTGAATACACAGTGGGTTTGCCATACATCCTAGCTCCTCACGTCCATCAGATGTTCAGAAATGGGTTTGAAGCTTTGAGACTGCAATTTTATTCCTGAAATAGCAGTGCCTGCAAAGCTGTATATCAAAATAACTAACTGACACCAGTTAGGGAAGCCACTGGAAATCAGGAAATCAAATATGAAATGCTGCAGTTTGCAGACAAAATGATTTGCAGGTGCAATTTACACCCGCAAAATTAAAAGCTGGGTTGATGTAATTTTAAAATCCAGGCTCTATCTGCACAAAAGTGCACACAAATGTTATTTCTAAGACTAAGCAATTTTGTATCAAAGAAAAATGGTTCCTCATTCTCAGGCAATATGTCACAGTCATGTTTTCTTTTACAAGAAACGAAATCCTGCTGAGTTTTTTTGTATATTTATAAGTGCCCTCTTTCCATGGAAGCACTCCTGGGATTGCAAAGCATTTTCTCATGAAGCAGAATTATAGGATTTACATATCAGCCCAGACCTCAGGAGGAAGACAAATAGGGCACACTCTCCCCAAGCTACACAGGCCTGGGTGGGTGAGTTTCCTCTACACAGCCACAGCTCCTCTCTTGGAGCCACTGTCTGCAAATGTTCCCATTTCCATCGAAAGTCTTGGCAATATGGGGAGAGGGCCTTCCCCAAAGCACAGCCACCCTGTCTTTATCCCAGAGTTTGTCTGGAGACAAGCACACTGGCAGCTCCATGTCTCTGGACACTACACACCAGGTGAGCAGCCCATGGGGAGGCCTGGGTCTTCCCTGGACTACCGCAGATTCTGCAAAGGACCAAGAACTAACACTGATTTTCATAACTGTAGTGAAGCATGGAAACCTGCTTCTTCATTGAAAAAATAATCCATTAGTACAATGCTAATACTGAGTTTGAATATTCATCAGAATAAGGAAGAGGGAAAGGCTTGGCATTCAGTCCTGGTTTTGAAGTGTAACTCCTGGTCAAGTTGTCCCTCTGTATAACAGATGCTGGTTATTTTGCTGCCACAGTTATTTGCACTGTATGCAAAACCTGCTGCTCTCGCCACTATAAATGTGAATACTAACTCCCCTCAAAGGTTTGGAAAATCAGTATTTATGGGAAAGAAAACTGCAAGTCCTTTTTTTTTGGTGGGTTGTGATTCACTTTTGCTCAAAATATGTGTCCCTGTTATAACTAAGATGCACAACTCAATCCTGCTCCTGCATTAAGGCACAGACTATGACTGTGCTGGTAGTTCAGAACAAAAATCACAGATTTCTCAATATCAGGTCTTCTGAACTGTTTGGAGTCAATTTTTCTTAACATCTCTAAAAGCAGTAAACATCCTGAACCCAGCTCTGGGCTTCTTGCTAAGAGATAAAGAGTAATGCCTTAGCAAGGAATTATTTCAGTGCTGGTCCCTTATTTTTTTCATTTATCAATAAATCTCAGAGGTTAGCCAGAGTCCATGGGAACTCTCACACTGCTGTATCTGCTGAAGCCACTAAGTTGAGCATGTGTTAATTGTTTTGAGAAAAGGGGTGTTTTGATTTTTGTTCACAGCTTCTAGGAGCAAACTGGCTGTTTTAACTGTTTCCCAATCAAGTGAGATCAACCGATTCACTTACTTCCAGTGACAAGATACACTGAAGTTTATCCTTATTGATTTAATCTGAAATGGGAAGAAGAGTGAGAGCCATCGCCCTCCCAGCCCTCTGTTCACTCTGCCACTGCTCATCCTCTCCAGATCACTGGAGTTCAGCCAGCTGTGATTCAAGATCCTCCACTGCACATTTCCCCAGAAACTGTGCAGAGGCTGGTGTGGTCTATGGGCTGGTTTCCCTAATGAAAGGTTTCACCTTTCACCCAAATGCTCAGTGTAAGAGCTTTGGAGAACGTAGTCAAAACATCCAAACAGCCATTTGCAACACCCATATTCCCACCCTGGAGTATAACATCAAATTCTATGAAGCTCACACACGAGCTTAGACACAAACAATTCCGAGGCTCAATGACTTTCTAAAACTGAAGTTCCACCCTTCATTTTGATGAGGTATCCAATCTGGAAAACATTCTCCCATTAGCTTTGAGTCCAGCTAAATTCCTGGACTCCTCCAGAAAATATTTCCGCATAAAGTCTGCTGTAGTTGCCAGTTAGTCACTACAGGAACATTCAGCAAACCTGAAGCCAGCACACACATTTTTCAAATCTACAGATTGCTCATTGCAGCCAGACTTGTGGGAGATGCTTTATGCCAAAGATCTTGTTCTGATGAGCTCCAACCCTGCATTATCTCTGCAGGGAGAGATACAAGGAATAGGGCAGATTGCTGAGTGTTATTTCTGTTGGATGTGTATTTATCTTTTCACTTCAGATAAAAGAACCGCTTATCTACGCCCTCTACTAAGGGTCAAGACATGTACTTTTCTATTTACATCAAACAAGAGTGTCAACATTAGCAGCCAGCTATTAGCTGATAAAGGGGCTTTACATGAATTAAGTATATTTACAGAACAATGCATTCAGTCACGTACATCACCTTTTCCTGTTAGGTTCCAGTAAAAAATTTGGACAGTCCTGTCTTGGGCCACAATTACAAAAAGAGACCCAAGGTTTCAATGAGATTATAATGTTGCAAGTCATACGCAGAGGGCTTGGTTTGACAGCTTCCCTCCCAGATCCTGCACGTATCTCTCTTCCTGGAGGTGGGAAACAGCTCCCATCAGCTTCTCTCCCCACCTGGGATCCGACAGATTTGGAGTGGACAATTGCAAGCCCAGACAGCAGAAGCCAGCTGTCCAGCTAAGAGCTGCACACTGCGCCAAGGCGGCCCACGGCAGTCCCACCACAGGCTTCCTTTTTGGCAACAGGCACTCATCAATGCTCACGTGCTTCTGGGCCTGTCTGATGGAGCTGTCCCCACATGACCGCAGCAGGAAAAGGTGCAGGGGAAAGGCAGGGACTGCCTGCTGCAGGACACCTGCAGGCAGCACAGAGCGGCTGCGTCTGACCACACAAGAAGTCCTTGTTCTTCTCCATGTCCTTGTCTTCTTGTCTGCAACCAGATGCACCAACCCTCTTGTGTCTCCCTCAAAAAGCAGGGGTTTCAGAGAGGCAGTCAGATGCCTGTGTGCAGGGACGCCTCCCAAAAACCAGAAGACTTGGATATTTTGCAGTTTGCACCTTTGTGCCAGCATGAAGGGCCATTTCATACCAAACACACTCTGCTGCCAGGTAAGACACAACCAGCTCACAGCATAAGCACAAGGGTATGGGGCACCTGCGTGACCCATCACAGCGCTGCCTGCCTGTGTAACCCCAAAAGCTGGTAGATACCACAACTTTAATTCTCGGGACCTTCTCTGGATGTTCAAGATTTACATTGTAAAGCAAGATGTGGCTCCTGGAGGTGTGGGACTTTGGTGGTCAAGGTCTTTCTCTAACCAGAAGCATTTCTAATGGGATAACAGATGCAGTTTGTGGCCACTCGCCCTTTGGGAGCGAGGTGAAGGCACAGCTGTGTCACTGCAAGCTCTCACTGAAAGTGAACTCCAGCAAGCAGATTTCCTGTGCAAAAATGCACCAATGAACTTTGAAGTTTGAGCCCTTCTTGGGTAAATCTGTGTGGCCCTGTAGTTGCTGGCAGCTTGCCAGCTCAGCCTGCTGTGCCCCATGGGACTGGTCCCCACCCTTTCACCCCTCTCCTCCCCACCCTTTCCATCCTGCTAATACAAGAAAAGCCTTTAAGAGATTATGCATTGAGTGAACAATGCTCTGCATAGGGTTCCAGGAAACCCTATGTCCTATTCCATGTGACCTTAATGAAGTCACGATCCTTCTGTTTCCCTTTCCACCCGCACAGGACTTTCCTACTCAGACCCAGTCCTTTAGAGAGGACGAGTGATGTTTGCTAACCCCAGCCCCAGAACCAGTGGGAACATGAGCTCTGCCTGTTCACACTGCAGGCAGGCAGGCAGGAGCAGCTTCCCACACAGCTGCAGCGTGCTCCTCAGTGGGCCAGCACAGCAGGGAGGAAAACCCCAAAAACATAAAACCTGCAGATATGCTGCTCCTCAAGCTGCAGCGTAGATACAGCCACTGTTCTACAGCAAAAGACTGCTCATACAAGCACCCTGCTGTCCCTCAGGGTCTTCACAACATAAACAAGTGGTCAGGGCTTGCACACCTGGGGCTGTGTCATCCTAGAAGCCAGTGTTTAGCTGAGCTCTGCCAGCAAGAGCAGTCCCTCTGTCTCAATTCAGCAACTGCAACCATGTGAGACAACGCACAGTAGTCAGGGTTGGAGCTCCTCAACTAAAAATACAGTAGTAATGCAACACTTGAAAGGACAGGAATATCTTCCAAGGAAGACGTAATTAAGAGCTTATATATTGTTTTTGTTAGTTAATGGCCCAAGGCAAAGTTCAGAGTAAGTCATACACTGGATTTCAGGAACAATCCATTTAATCATAAGCCATGACATGTAATCCGTGTCAACTCTGACAGTTTTAAACCCCCAAAAACACAACCACAAAAAACCACACAAAACTCCCCAAACCACAAATGCCTTGGACAGATGGGCACCACAAAGTCTCTTTATTTTTTTAACCCCAAGAGCTTGGGACACCAGCCAGGTGGGAACACAGCTATCATTTTGATTACAGCTTCATCCTTTTAATCACACAACTCAGGCAGCAGAAAGCCTCCTCTGACTGACATTATAAAGTTTTGGTGGTACTTTTGTCACATCAGCTCTGGATATCTGTTCTATTTCAGGGCTGTAAATCAAAGAATTGTATTCCCCTAGAGCACTTCTTTTCTCCTTTGTCATACTGGGAGATGCTGAGATTTTGGAAGCTGTTCCAGGTCGTCTCTAGGATAGCCCTCAGCTCCATCTCCCAGCTGGACCACACCTTTCTTTCCTTGTGACTGGTTTCATGCCAGCAGGGATGTAAAACCACAACCTAGCTACAGTGCCTTGGTGCTGGCAGGGTGGATGCAACACAAGGTTTGCCCTTTCATCCCCCACATCTGCCACACAATTTCCAGACAGTCTCAGGTCTCACTCAACACTACTTGGACAGCATAGCCAAATATTGCACTTCTTCTTCCCTGTGCTCCTTTAACACACTCTGGATAGCTTTGCTGCCATTAACTGTTAATGAGAGGAAGAGCACACAGCAGACTCAGCTCTAGCTACTGAGATCAACACGAGGCAGCACAAAAAACTCCAAAAAACAAAACAGCACATCTCTGCTGGATAAGGTCACAAAACAAAACAAAAAAAGCCAAAAACAAACAACAAAAAAACTCCACGAAAAGACCCTTTGTTGGTCTCAGACAATAAAACATTAGACACCACCAGGCACACAGTCCCTCACGCTGGAACAGGACTGCCTGGCAGACTCCCACTAAATGCTGCCTTCAGAGCCAACCCTAAATGTTTCCTGCCAGGGAAAGCAAAGCACATCACCTAAACACTACAAAATATCACCCTTGTCAGTGGTGAAGAATAGAAACAGTACCACACTGTAGATAATCAAGACATGCTCTTCAAGGTTTGTGTCATATTGGTCTTCTTTTCTCCTACGTGCTAAATCCTACTCAATGATTAGTTGTGTTCTTAGAAGTCAGCTAAAATTTTTTTTTAAATAACTTTAGGTATAAACCATGCCAATAGGTCAAATGTTATTTCACATATCCAGAACGTGGGTTGCAAAACATCAGCAGTAAACCCAAAAATGTCTGCATGTAGATATATAAAGAATGAAAGTTGATTAATAACACTCAGTGCTCTTTAAGACAAAGGCTGCTACATGAATGAAGAAATATTAGCAATATATATGATTTACAAAGGGATTTTAAATTATTTTTAAAACCCTAAAATGTTACACTGCATTCCAAATTTTTAAAAGAAAATTTTTGTAAAGGTTATCATATTTATGTAGTAAAAATGGATTGAATATTCAGTGAAAAACAAATTCTTTTCCTCACTAACGCCATCACCCTATTTATGTGCTGAACATGTAATTTTATCCCTCCTATTGCTTTTCTCCCTCATATGAGGAGTGGGAATGTATTTGCACTCACCCAAAGTGAAAATAATAGTTTTATGGCTTTTTCCAAATGAAGTTTTAGATGTTTCAGGGTTAAGATGTAAAAAAAAAAGGAAATCAGGAATTTCAGGGCCCCTACTTGAGTCACATGTTAAAGAAACAAACAAAATTATCACTGTAAATCATAATACCACTGAAGATAACTAAGTTGGCAGTGGTATAGGAGAACTTCCTTCATACTAAAATAGCAACACATTAGCCCAGAAAAGAGATTAGAAATATAACCTCCACCAGTCATTTAAAGTTCTACCCACGTCCACATTGTCTAGAAGGGAGGGATGGATAAGGGTCATTTCAAAAGTGCCCATCAAATCACCTTGATCTCTGGAGGAAAACAACAGCTTTGCATCCCCACTGTAAATGTCTGCACCACAACCCTCATGAACTGTAAATCCCAAGAGGCACCAGAAGCAGTTTTTCTGTCCAGGTTTTTTTATCCTTTCAGTTCCTATTTCCTCCCATTGTATGAGTGGAAACACAGATTGTTTGCTTTGCCTAATGTTTGTCTGTGCCTGACTGCAGACCAGTGGGAAAAGAAAATGAAACAAAGGAACAAATTCAAGCTCTTTCACAAACACATATTTGAATATCTACATTTTTTGCAGTATCAATATATTCACTTGATCAAATTACCATCTTCATCCAAAAAATGAACCACTCAAGGCTACTGCGTACTTGTGTGAGAATGGACTGGGGACTGATCTTTTGGATACTGAAACCTGCTCCCAAATGTGTCATTCTCACTGTGATCAGCAATTTCAAGCAAAGCACCAAGCTCTTTTGAAAATACCATTTTAGCCATAACACGAAGAGGTTTGTCCTCAACTTATTTGAAGCGGGTGGTGTCTGCAGAAGAACATCCCATGTAATCTTCTGCAGCTCCATGCTCATTTGGAGGGAAGTACCCATTCCTGTGGCTTCTCCTTGCTCAGCTGGTATGTAGACATGATGCTTTAGATCCCCAACTGATACTTAAAGTTTCTGAACGATGTGGACAATGTGCAAGACAGGGAGCAAGAAAGAGTAGGAACATTTCTCCTGGGACAGGTAAAACCAGGCTGGCCTGTGATGGGTGTCAGCAGGAGACTGAGAGCTGCAGACTCACACATAGAGTGCCTTGGAGGAACAACCTTCACCTGCCTGCCTGGGGGTAACAGGGTTACTGGAGGCAGAGCTGCTCCTGGTGAAGGATCAGAGTCCCACTGACTTTGATTTGGTCCAGTTTCCATCTGGTGATACTTCAGTAGTATCTGAGGGGATGGTAAATGCTGAAGCTCCAGCTCCCCTGTTCAAAAGTCATCCAGGTGCTTGAGTTTAAAGGGAACTGCAAGGCCCCTGAGTGGGAACTGCTGCCAACAAGGAAAGAAAAGCAGCATTTTGGGGCTGTATGTGGCTCAAGGAACTCTGACAGCAGCCCAATAAATAGTAGGAGAGGTCCAAGAAGTAGGTTGTGGAATATCCCATTTTCCTCACACTCCATTTATTGGGACATAAAATCTGATTTTGTTGAGCCTAAATACCACTATTTGCACAAGTAACACCTTCAACTGCCTTGCTATTCATCCTGGGCTTTGGCATTTGACACATCCCTCCACACCTGTTGAAACACTCCCAGATTTCCAGCCCCAGACCCCCATCAGGGCTTGCTACCCCTCAGGGGCAAGGAGGCTCTGAGGACAGAGGCGGCTTTCCTTTTCCCATGGGAATTCTGGCCTGGGGACACTGGGCTGGTGGGTTGTTCAGGACAGCACAGGGCAGTGGGGATAATGGGGTATTTGAAGTCCCAGGGCTCCTCTTGCTGTGCAGGGGAAGGTTGGAAGAGCCCTGGCACAGAGCCAGTCCCACACAGCACTTGGGAGCCCAGAGGTGATTTACGACAGCAAAGGTCTGCTGCACCAGAAGTCTATTCATCCAGAAAAATAAACAATTTTGGAAAAGCCTCAGCCCTTGGAAGGCTCTCACTCTGCAGAGCAGAGGTTGCTGAGAAGCTAAGTCTGGGGTGAGGGACAAATCCACCCCAGTGAATTTTTGCTGCCTGACTCATGCACATCCGTTTACAGAAATACAGGGCGCTAGAGAAAACCTGTTCATAGCACATCTCTGCTGGATAAGGTCACAAGCAGTTAAGTGTGTCCTGCCAACCCCATCCTGCTGAAAGGAAGTCAGGGCTGGACTGTAGGAGGTCAGCTGATGGGTGGCCAGAGTTTTGGAGCAAGAATCCCTCAAAGGAACATTTTTTGGCTCACCATTGCTACGAAGCTACAAAGGTTAAGCTGCACACAGCAATTACAAACCTCATGTTAGGAGACTTATCTTTTAACTTTTTAAGTAATGTAGTTTCATTAGCCTTCTCTCCCACATAAACACAACCTTGTGTGCACATTAAGCTCTTAGCATTTATATCACTGACTTTTTAAAGATCCTTCAGCATTTTTGTGAACAGTAACTGTAACATGGTTGCATATAACACAGAACATGGACACAGCTCTGCACAGGTTAAAACTGTATTGCTGGGGTTTTTTTTAAAAAAAAAGGCTTTGAGGCAACCAGGGCACACATCTGCACGTTCCAGCCTAAATGATGACAGAGCTACAACAATCTTAAGGGTGATTTACTTTTCCATTCCAGTTCTGCTGTTTTTCTCACACAGGTCACAATACCATGTGGGTAATGCACCTTTGCAGATGGCTGCGCCCAGCACACGCAGTATGGGACAGCCCTGCCCAGACAACTGGCACTAAAAGGGTTTCTCTTACAGTCTCGGAGTCCTGCCTACAAGTGCTTGTTGGCCAATACCCTCCCTATGACTCTGCTCACCTGAGGTGAATCCTGAAAACAAAAATTCTGCTGACTAATACTGTCAAGTTCAGAGGATCTGAGGTTTGCCTAGGGAAAGGTCATGTTCTTTACACACATACCAAACTCCTCACAGAGCATTTAGCTGAAGGGCAAAAAAAAAGGCATCTAATCATGCCTTTTCATTTGGCTCTATTCAGTGAATCCTCTCCAAAAATTAAAAGGGAGTTAATGAACACAATTACTCTGTGAAGAAAACACACAAGCCTCCAGATTTCTGAATGATTTCTTGTAAGTGATGAGCTACATGGCACTGATCTCACAGCAGCAGTCAATTCCCATTTCCTTCCAAAATCCTATTGGCCAGATGGTCCAGAAAACTCAAGGGAAAATTACTTAAATGTTTGGAAAGGCTTTCAGTGTTAAGTTAGTTTCCAAAATTAAACAAGACTACCCTTTTAATTAGTCTTACAAGTGAAGTATAGCTCGCTTTTCTAATGAATTTAAAACAGAGAGGAGATTCCAAGTTCAAAACCAAAAAAATATGAATTCATGAGGAGCACTGGTGTTGCTTTTTTTCTAAACTGGTCTGATCAGCTTTGTACAGCAGAAGCCCGGCTGGCAAAGGTTCCCCTCTCAAGCAAACCACAGATCAGATGCACAGTAATAGTTCCTGAACAGCTACAAGCAGTTACTGTTCAATGCTGTAACTTGTAAATTTCTGTATTACTTGTGAGTATTGAAGTCAATCACAGCAGGACGGAAATGAACAGTGAGCTCTTGAGAGGAAGAAAGAAATAAATACCCCTGCAGAATAATTTCAAGAAAATGGCTAAACACATTACAGCTGAAGAACCGCAGAGCCTTAAGCAATGCAGCTCAGCATAATTACAAGCACACATGAAGCAAAAGCAGCAGTGAATCACTGGAAGAACTGGTCACAAGAGGTACCAAAAGTCTCCTGAAATTAACTACTGAACAGCCCTACTGGATCTTGGAAACTCTCATCTCTTTGTCTTGCCCCGTTTAAAACAAGCCAAATTAATTCTGTACAGGGCAAGACAAAGCAGTGACCTACACAGTGAGCTGTGTGTGGGTGAAACACCAGAGCCCCAGCACAGGCTGAGGACCCCCTGCCCTCCTCCCATGCACTAATGGCTACACCTCCCAAAGGTTTCCTGCCACTTCCCACCAGCAGCTGATCACGGATTGTCCCAACACTGAGGTTCTCCCACGCAGTTCTGGCCCCACCAAAGTTAACCAGACAATCTTAATGATTCTATGTCCTAAGGAATTTCTGCTGCTGTTGAGTTTATTAGATCTGTCTCATAAAGGGTTTATTCAAATTTGTCTCATAAAGGGTCAAATTCCACAAACAAAACAAGCCTCACTTTTCAATGAAAAAAAGTGTATTTTCAATGGTTTCTCTGAAATGGTTGGAAAAGGTGCACAGATCCTCTCACAGGTTTGAGTCAGAGCTTGTGATGCACGAAATAAATCTGAGCCACTGGTCCAGTGTGTCCACCTGTGAAAAAGAATCTCTGACAAATGACTGCAGGGTTGCCACCCAAAGTTCACACACAGTGGGAAATGAGGCTTTCCATAAACCTAAGGAGATGGAAACAGAGAGCACTCACTGCTCTGACTCACAGCACACATTCCCACTCAAAGGCATGGGGACTCACCGGAATTGCCCTGCTCAGGGTTTGCCAGCTGGTGTGTCACAGGAAGCTTTTCACAGGCAGCAATGGAAAACTCTGTGAACTTCTTCCACACCAAATACAGAGGGCCCAGGTACTACAGGCAAAAGGGCACAGAAACACATACAGAAATATCCCAAACTGAAATCCCCTGGCCTAGCCCAAGGTACCTCAGATGTCAGTGAAGCTGCACCAGAACCCTTCCCATGACCGAATCTCAAAGTCAATTCTCATTTTCCAAGCTCTGAACCCTGTGTGTTTCCTTTACCTTATAGCAGTAACAGCCTGTCCAACCAGCTGCATCACATCTAAAGCAGCTGTCAAGAAAGACAAAAACAAAACAGCAAAACAACCTCAACATTCCACCAGGCATCCAGCTAACGCCAGCAGCTTGCTGGCTTACACATATAGAAAAAATTTTTAAAACTAGCATTTCTGCTTTAACATCTAGTTGTGCTCACTTTAAAAATCTACTTAGAAGTTTAACCATCCACAAGTTTCCAAAAAAGCTTCCTTTTGCAGCTCCTTTGCATATTCCATCATCTACATCCAGATGCCAAAATATACCACCAAGAGCTTGCTGCTGCTTTGGATAAATATGGTATTACATGCCGGAGGAAAATTTTGCAGGATAAACTAACACTCTACAGCACTGACAATGCACATATTTAAATAACAGAAATTTAAATAATCAGGTCTCTATTTACAACAGAAGTGCTATTAAAATAAAAATCTTAGTGCTTATGAAAACCCCCACCAGAAAAGTCACCTCCCAATTGCTTCACGTTGCCTTCTACCCTCTGAACCTTATGGTTCAGGTCAGTACATGAGATTAAAAGAACTTGCACTACCAAAGACAGAAGCTCAGCCAGGTTTTTTTTTTTCTTAAGAAAACAGAGTGTATGGGATTGCACTGCTCTTGCATCCAATCAAGTTTTAACCAGTCAGCCCATTCCAACCAAATCTGAAGTCTCCAAGATGATTCAGTTCCTGCGCGCTTAGTGCAAATCAGAGGAGATAAACTCCTTTCCTCTCTGCACCACTGAGGCTTACAGAAAATACCTATTTTTGCATGTTTGACAAGAAAATAACCTGATACTTTCAGTAACTGAAGAATTACAGAAAAACAAATGCCTAACAAGAAAGAGTTCTGAAATTAGTCACTGAGTCACCTTTAGGGACTGGCTCCCCTGTGCTGATACTGATTTGCCATTTGCTCTGTAATCAAATGAGTGCAAGGTGAGCACAAAGCACCATCACACCACTGTTAGCACTTAACATCCTCTCCAAATAGGTCAAACAAATGACATCATGTGCAAAAGACTGGAAAAAAACAAGGTTTCCTATAATTATTTTTAAAGACCTGGTTTGCATACATGGTTTGACCCAGTTTAATTAGAAATGTTATTTCCAGCTCAATTTTGTTAAGCGTGGACATGTTCAGCGGTCTGAATCCGGTTTGTTTCCCTTTCACTGATCCAGTCACACCAGTCACCAAAATGCTCATTTTTTGCATAACTCCATTTCTGTCCAGTTTCACACCAGCTTTAGTAGAGGGAGATTACTGCTCAGTTCTTTAAAAATTCTGTTTACTTCTGTTACAGCTCTTTCTTCTTTTTGAAAGAGAATTTGTTTTAGAAAAGTCAGCAATTAACTGGAGTAGTTTAATATTCATATGTCTCATGATTCAATGAGAAAGAACACGGGTTTTATCACTAACTGGTACTGTAAAGCCAGGGGTGGGTCCAGCTGGTGGTTTTGCCTTCACTGCATTGATATGTGAGAACACAATTTTGTGGCAAAGCATCAACCTGCTAAAGCTTCCTCTTGTTTTCACCTCAGGAGAAAAAAAAAAAAGAAAATAAGTAAGAAACTATTTTCTGCCAAACCTCAAGAGAGCTGTTGTTCTGCTTCACCACCAGGTACAGGCACACACCCTGGAACAGGCCAACCCCAGCACCCACAGAACCACCTGAAGGAGGTTGGCTGGGACCGCAGAACCTCAGCAGCACATCTGCAGAAATGCACAGCTGCACCCAAGGCAAACACAGCATGGGTGGGAATAACAAAAAAAAGAAAAAAATTAAAATTGGAATGCAAAGCCCTGTGTGTCTCCTCCTGTATTGCAAACATTGTTTGCTAATAAAGGGTCCTTCACAAACATGGATATCCTCCTTGGCAGGCAGGGCAGATGTGCCTCATCATATCACAGCAAACTCCTGGAATGCACCTATAGAACTGCACAGTCATCAGCCTGACCCAGAGTGGGGGAAGATGCAGAGGCAGCAGCTTCCCCATTTCCCTTTCTGATCATGGTCTCAATTCCATAAGGAGAAATCCAAATGCATCATGCAATCTCTGGGGACTTTCCACATCACACAATGGCCTTTGACAGCTCAGACATGAGGGTACTGTAGGATGGCATTCATGCTACTTGCCTGGCAATAAAGGAAGCCAGCAAGGAAAGAAAACCCACTGCTGGCATATACTCACCTAATCTTAAGTGCAATCTCTCCAGAAGACCAGGCAGCATTTACACACCAGAGAATTCAACTAGACAGCCTCCCCATTAAGAACCAGAATTTACAGACCTCAGTGTCATCTCCAGCCCAAACTCCACTGGCACCTACAATCCCTGTCCAGCCCTGGTGTGGCTCAGCATTGCCTCCATCTCAGCACAGGTGCCTGAAGCCTCCCAGCCACCCCTAACAGAGCTGGGCTAGAAGGATATCTCCACATGATAAAGAACTGCTCCATTTTAATATGAATAACTTTGAAAGGGAGAGGTCTGCCAGAACAATGTAAACAATGCAGGATACAGCAACCACAAAAGCTTAGCCAGCCAGATATTTCATATACTTGCTATGACATTCAAAACCCATCTGTGTGATAGACAGGGCAAGTGCCACACAGGCTTCAACCATCACCCAGCTCTAGTGAGGCCATTTCCTTTCATTCCTGGTCAGAGAACCGTGACTTTGGCAGATGTAGGAAGCCAAATGACATTATAAAGCCTGACCAGGAGCTTGCTGTGACTCTTTGAACAGCCTCACAAAGGCATTAGGTGCTTTGCAGACATGGGCAGAAACCTGAGCATTTACCCAATGTCTGTACAAGCTGATTCCCTCGGCAGCACAAAAATACTGTAACTCCATCATGCAAGCCAGGGATACAGGCCATGTAAAGTCTTCCAACAGGTGGGTACCTGGAAACTAACATAATGTAAAGAAAGGAAGAGGAGAACACAAGAAAAGATGAGTCCAAAATCCTCTCTGTTCTTTATTCTCTGACTGGTGCTATCGGAGACTTTTGTTTTCAGGGTTTTTTTGTATCTTCCTCTATTCAAAAGAGTTCTGACTGATTTTTTCCAAGTGTCCAAAAGAAAGTTAGTGCATCTCTCTATTCCTTCATCCTTTTTCCATTTTCAGGCACATTTTTGGAGTGCAGGCTACCATACATGCATCTCCTCCCCATGCAAGCCCTTTCTCTGCCGGGAAGCTGTCCCAGTTGGGCACCCAGCAATCTGCACGTGCACCCACCAGCACGTGAGCCAGGAGCTCAAATGCCTTTGGGAAACGTCAGACCTGCTTAGGCTGATCTGCACATGCACAAAAAGCCCAGTGTGCCCTCAGTGCACCACATTCACTGGCCCAAACCCCTTCCACGACATCTGAGCCACGCCAGGCTTCACTGGGTTCACTGGGCACCCCAACTCCCTGACTCCCAGTGTGCCTGCCTGCAAAACTTGGCTGTCTTCCACTGGGAGGGACAACAAAGCACAGCCCAGGGTCTCTGGAAACAAACCACCCTTCATCTCAAAGGCATCCCAAAGCAGGAATGGTCTGGTGCTCCCCAGTCATGCACTGGCACTGCCTGTCCTCTTCTGCAGGGAAAAACACAGGAAAACTGGAAGACCCCACCACAGTAATTTGATTTTCAAAGCACGAGTGAATACACTGGTCCCCAACTCCTAACTTTGTCCTCTGATAATAAAAAAAGGTAATCAGATATCTACCAATATGATTTGGCTTCTGGGGGCAGAATGTTTGCAAGAAGCCTGTTACCATAAATATTTAATGTTAGACTGCAAAAAAACAAATATTATTTTTTCTAACCCTTTCCTTTTTCCATATAACAAGGCAACATATGAACAATCTGTGTAAATAATACATTTGAGAACCCATTATCGAAGTCATATGCATATTTCATGATGGTTTTGTTGCATATTTTAGTATAATTGTTCACAGGTTTAAAGCTGTGAGTAAAACAGAAGTAGACAAATCTACTGCAACAGAAATAATTAGTGCTTGGTTACTCTTTTGTTATTATTGTTACTGTTATTCTTTTGTTATTTTTAAATACTGGGGAAATGCCTTGCTAAATTCAGCATATTAAAGAAGAAAAGATATCTACATTTTACTGAACTTGAGGAATTTTCTTTTCAGAAGGCCATCACAATTTCTCTTATGTCTTTTTCCTCTAAATGTTTCCATTTTTAACAGTAGAGATGCAAGAAAAAATTGCATTAAAAAGCTCACAGCAGATGTAGCAACTACACAATCAGAAAATGGAATGTAGTAAATTCCAGTATTCAGTAAACACCAACAAAGTGTCAGTATTTTGCCAACTGGTCTTGCTTTTGGTTGCAAACACTCCTCTCAGAAAATAAAGTCAGAATAATTCACATTAATGTTCACATTTCTTTTTGTCACGCCAGATTATTTCAGTATGACTGTACCTTTTTTCCCCAATCTATTAAACATCCTGCTGAATTGAAATGTAAGCTCAAATGAAGTTAACTAAATGTAATGTTTTGATGTTTCTGTAGCAAAGTTTGAAAATGAAAGCCAACTCATTTATTGGCATATTTCCACTCCGGTTTCTCTTGAACCCATGTTTGGATTCAAGTGAAACTGTTTTCAAACAGCTCCTTGTTCAGCAAGTGGCTGCAAACCAATTTTCACCTCCACAAGCACACTGATTCCTCCTAACCACAATCCCAAGATGCTTCACAAAAACAAGGGCTGCCTCCGTTTTAACAGCTACACTCACATGAAGAGCTCAATTTCCAGCAAATTCATGGGTTTTGGCTGTGATGAGAAGCAGAGGCAAGAAGAGAAGCAAGATCTCCGAGCCTCTGCTGCCCACATCAGCCCCTCTCTCACCTTTATGAAAAAGTGCACTTTTTCACACACTAGGAGCTCCTAAAGGCACTGTCCTAGACCACACCCCAGCTATTACACAGGAGCTAATAATATTACAGGACACTGAAAAGGTCACAGTTTGCTACTAAGTGTGTCTTCTGGACTTCTCAATAGTAAGATCTCATAAGTTACTAAAATCTAATATTTTCAAGGGTAGCAAGTAGAGGATGAGGAAGAAATGGCCTTTGAGTAGGTGCTTCTAAAGCAAATCTTGAAAACCTTTCACGAATTACACAAGGTCAGTAGGTTACAAGGGCAGACTTATAATACACAAGGGACTTTGAAAAATAAAAAGCATACTACAAACAGCTGAAAAGTAGTTTCTTCTTAAATTGTAGGAAACCAACTGATTTGTTGTTCCTTTTATCATGCTGCATTAGCTATAGCTCAGAGGCACCAAAGAAGGAGTTTCAAAAAACCATACATGCACTCTTCAGGACATTAGACAGACTTGGAAAGGACAATCCATAAAGAGCTCTAAGTAAGAATGAGAGACACAAAGATAAGGTGATGTGTCCTCACCAGGCTCTAAAATCCTGCAGTTCACTGTGAAAAAGGTAGTTACTAAAGCTAACCTGCCATGGGAATCAGCTCAAACAGCTATAAACAACACACCAGATTTTCTGCTGTTTAAAATTAAGTAGTATCTTGTTATTCATTCATTAACTGTCATAGCTAGGGGTTTCTGGATTGCAAGTTCCACGAATTTTTGTATCATATACAATGAAAATACTTCTGAGTAGGTCAGATATTGCAAAACTCAGACCCATGGAGCACTGATCATGCTGACATGTATCTTCACCTTGGTGTGAATCTGGATGCTGCTGAGCAGTCAGGATTACTGAAATCAATGTCACTAAAGCTTAAAGCACAGTGAAGTGCTTGAGCAGGGAACCAAGAGCTTGAACTACTTCCTACTATGCTCATATTACCACCAGTGCATTTTTAGCACGTTCTCTTACCTTCAAAATAGCATGACCCAGTGACAAAATCTGAAGTGTTATGCAACATGAGCTCAAAATGTCAAGAGTTTAGGATGAAAATGCATTGCACTTTCCCACATGGACTTTTAGGTTTGAAGCATGGAGGACCTGAAAGCAGCACGCCTGTCAACAAATTATTTGCCAGGATTTTATTACTCTCTAATGGCACATGCAATTACTGCACATTGCTCTGTTCAGTCAGAGCCTTTATTGTATAGAGGCACTCCACAGCTGAGAGGGTTTTTTCACATCCTTACTCTTCTATTTTTGATAAACTAGTTTGGCTCCTAAGAATCTTAATCGAGTTCCTCTGAAATATTCACCAACTAGAACCAGGACTTCACAATTTGCTAATTAATTTCGCATGTTTGATCCATTATTTTAAAATCCAGCACTGAATGTAGTCTGGCACTGCCATGCAACTAGGCAGGGAAGCCAAGATTAAAAGAAATTCAAACCTCTAACAAACCCCAGCACAAAAATGACCCTGACTCTGACAACTGAATACACGCCGTAAAGTACCTATTTTTTTTTTTTTTTTTTCAAATGAAAGCGTGGTTTTTTTGTATCCTCCAAGTTAGAAATTCACACTCCAATACACTGGGTTGATAATAGGTAGGTCTTGAACTCAAACTGAGATTGGAAAAGACCTCTAGGTACACATGACATGGTTCTACCTTCTGTTAAAAGCAGGGACTTAGGTTACATTAACCAAGACAGCATCAAACAGCCTTGGTATTTCCAGCAAGGGGGCGACTCCACAACCACCATGAGAATCCCATTCCAGTGATGACTCATTCTCATGGTACAGATTTTTTTTCTTACATCCAAATGGAACTTTTCCTGAGCAACCCATTTGCCCTGTGCATTCCTGTACTGGCACCTCCTGCACAAGACAACCAAGGATCTGTGCAATGAGCTGCTGACTCCAACCCATGCACTGCTGGCAGTGGCCTTATACACTGCTGCCTAGTATTAACTAGTTTAACTAGTTAATATTAACTAGTTTTTCATGTGGACAAGATAATCAGCTCTTCTACTGATCCCATGATGATTTTTGCCTTTTTTTTAATAACTTTTATGTATTCTCATACCCTTAGCATGCATACTTGTAATTCTTTAAGCCTGGTATCTTATCACAGCCCTGGTATTCTGCTAGGCCAGGAGACCAAACATCATAAAGGCCTTACAGCTGGAGGCTGGAAAGCCTTATGCTATCTTGAGAAACCAAGGCCTTCTCTAGAACACATCCTGTAAACTAGGATTAGGCCCATCTCGGGGGGAATACTTCAGAGTAGGGACTTGTCACAGGATCCATTCAAGCCTCTCATTGGGACATCTTTGTTAGATATGCTAATTTGCCAGGTCTATACAATTGTATACGTGATCCACCCTGTGTGTGCATTTCAGCCTGTTCCACCTTGACCAACTGCTGCACCAAAAGGATCCTTATTAAACACCAAAGTAAAAACCCTTTATCCCTTAACCACGTCTGGCTCTTGATTTTAGGACCGAGAAAAAGGCATCACTACCAAAAACCGAAATAAAGCCAACGGACAGACAAACAAGCACTTTTGCCAACTGCCAGTGAAAGAGAGTAGTACTTTGTAGTTTCTATAGAGTACAACTGATTTCCCTCCTTGACTCATCAAAATCTCAGCGTCTTGAAGACTAAGATTAGCTTGAAACTGTAACTCACCACAAATGTCAACAAAAAACCCTGAGATTATGTGTCATTTTTAACGTCTCTGCAGAACTCTGGAGACTCTGAAATTCCATTTCAGCCCCAAGACACAATCTGTGGAAAGTGGCTACTTCTGACCCACCCACAGAAGGGATGGTTTTAAAGTTTTCAGCTTACACACATTCACCATCTGGATTATACTGAACATAACTGTAATGTTTCTTACATTTAACCTTCCAGGTGCTACCATTAATTAAGATTTTCAATACAGTCCACAGATTGCAACACTCCATAACACAGCATGGTCGGGTGATTCCTTCCACGCACTACCCAGTCTCAAAAAACCCCATGTTCCTTCCCCCCACCACTCCCAACTCAATTACATCAGCCAGCTACTCAGTGAAATGGAATATGAAGAACTTAACAGACTTAAAAATCAAGATAAACAGAAATGTTGTATTTATGTTTTGCTGCACTCCTGCCACTCTGCATCAACAGCAAACTCATAACTCATGTCAGCAACTGAAGCACGATTCAATGCCAAGAAGCAACTGTTAAAAAAAAACAAAAAAAAAAAAAATAAAAACCAAAGAACCCAAACAATCAAACCCCCACACACTTCCTTACCCAGACCTGCTTCCTTTTTGTATCCTGAGTCCTACGTGTCCACAGAGAAATAAAAAATATTAGCTGTGCAGAGTCACTACAGGAAGGCCAGGTTGCTTCCACCCCTGCCAGGCCTCAGCAACAGCACTGCTGCTCCTCCATCAGCTGCATTACTGGGGAACCACGCCTTCCCCCTTGACTCTCACAACTCCAAACCAGAGCACCTCTCTCAAGTTCCCTGTGCCCCCATTGTGCACACACAGCAGCTGCAGATCTGTCAGGGTTCATCACCAGCCTCCAAGATCATGTGCCAAAAAAATCAGCCCCTGGAACTATCCAAAGACACTGGCCTCTCATTCCCTAGGCCACTGAAAAATGGCAAGCCCAGGAGAAAGCTAATCCACACCACTAAAAGTAAGGAAGACAAAAGCCCCCATCAGTTGCCTCTTGACATTAGGAAACACTGTTGCTGATCTCATTTGGGCCATGACAACTTCAGAAGGATGAGGGCTGTCAGAACATGGCTGAACGAGAAGGATTAGGAACAATTCCTTTTCATCTTGACAACTGAAATAACAGAGCAGCCATAAACTCAGAGTCTCACAGCCTCTTCTGGAGCTCAGGACGAATTGTGTGACCCAAACACTTCAAAAATGGCAACCCCTTCAGCTGTCCCCGTATTTCCCTTTCCCCACTTACTCAACAGTAATTGAAAATGGGAACAGAGAAAATGCATTAACAGGCTTCTACAGAAGAAAAACTTCTCATCAAAGATTATGAAACTAACAGCAGAAGTCTTTGAAAAAAGTATTTCACTTCCTCCAAACTTACAGTTTAGTTATTACTAAACACACAAGCACAGACCAGTATACAACTGTTCTACATCAAGAGTAGTGATGATGGACCATCACTATGCAGCACTTCAGAGCCACAGAGTCCACACAGTTAAACTCCTGGAGGTAATGGGAGTAGGCAAAGAACTCACAACAGTGCCATGTCTCAATAGATCCCAAGGACTTCCAAGAGATGCCTTCAGCCTTCTCACTTCCTCCCAGATGATGCTGCCAGTTACACGATACAAAACATTGCTCTGCCACCTGAAGGCCCTTAAGTATCAGCACCTCTAGAAACCCTCAAAAATGCTGGCCCTCACATACTTTGGAGAGCAACTGCTCATGCCCTGCACACTCTTTTTCATCCCTGGCCTCAAGAGCACACAGGAGGATGGACAGATCTTGGCAGAAGCAGTACATGGGATGTTCAGTAACTTGTCTTTCCCACGTGCATTCAGTGGAGATAATGCAGAGACTGGACACAATCTGACCTTCAGCTCCTCAGCATTGAGGAGACAAAAGCATGAAAGAGTCAATACTCATACTTCCCAACCACCAGCACTTGCACAATTTCCAACTACTTTCAGTCTTCCCTTACTTGCCAGGAAAGACTCTGTGCTACCACTTCCCACGGCATTATTCTGAATCACCTCTTACATGGGTTTGTTCTCCAGGTTCCAGCACATGGAAACTAGGAATTAACTGAGAAACTCACCTGTCATTTCAAGAGGTAATGAAGCCTAAGTCTCATGAATTCTGGGTACTGTCAGATTTTTTTTCATTTCTGATTCACACTTTCCAAAGGTTGAAGTTGCCAGTACTGGCGAATTTATGTCCTACTACTTCAGAAGTTGTCATAAAAATCTGCTGGCTTTTAGTGAACTATTATACACAAATCTTTATAACATTTCTACTCAACTTTAGCATTGTTATGTGTACAATTCATACCTCTTCCATTTCACTTTAAAAGACCCTGAACTGGAATAATTCAGTATGAATAATACTCTCCTTCTATAAATCTGTTAAACATGATGCTCCAAATCTAATGATGAATCCTTAAAGTTTTATTTTCATTTTTATAGAGATGCATATATTAAAATATTAATCATCTTCACAGACAACAAAGCAATTTCATAATCCTGATTTATTTAGTCTGAAATAAGTTTTTCTTTGACTATGTGCAAATTACTACGGGTAGTTTCTGAATGTATGGAAGAATCTAACACCTCAGGAGAATAAGGTTGTGTTCTAATGATATGAGTAAAGTATATGGATAACAGAGACTACTTCATAACTTAGATATTTATAATCACAAGCCTACACCAGACAAACTGAAAAATTATTCCAAAATTCCATTTGTTCACACTGTCAGTCCTAGCATTTTATAGATCAGAGGACGTGCTACTCAGAAGTTAAAAGGAAAAGTGAGTATGAGCCTAACTTCTCATGGCCACGACAGAAGGAGTTGTTCAATGCAGCTGCCCTCCTGAGGAAACAGACATTTGCTCTGGGTGCAAGGCCCAGCACCAGGGAGATACCACCAGGCAGACAACACTCAGGTGGAGCTCTGCATCTGCAGGAGGATTTCCAAACACACTGAACCTTTGGACTGTAAGAAAATTGCTCACAGCAGCAGCAGCAGAGCTGAGTGTGGAACGTGCACTCTGCATCTGTCCAGCCTGGCTGCCACCACCAACTTCCTAAACAGCAGGTCTCACCATCGTGCTCCTGCTAAGAGCAGCCCCATTCCCCAAGCAACCCCCAGCAGAACCCCCCACTGACCACATGCATTTGTTTGGCCAAAGCCTCAGTTAGGGGTGTGCTTGCACAGAGATGGGGTTACACACAGCCCCTCACTCCTCCAGTGCAGGACACACGTGCACAAAGCTTCCCCTCAGTGCCCCCAGCCCTCTGAGAACCTTTCTCTCAGTGCCTTCCTTAGATGTTCCAGCCAGTCCAAGTGCAGAGTGAGCAGAGACTCAAATCACCCCATTCCCAGAGCTGTCAGACCCTGGTCTCTCACGTGCTCGGTGGAGAGCAGCCTTTGGGTACAATTTTGAATTGTCACTGTCAATACTTCTTGCACATTTTGGCAACTAACATCCTAGTGAGCTACATGACAGCTCATAACATTTTCTTTTGCAGCAGAGAAGCAAACTATGTTGCTCCTTCCTGCTTCTGCCAGGATTAAGCAGCTGATTCATACTTAACATCCATAAAAGATGACTAGATTGAAATTTTTCTTTCCCAATATAAAATAAATTTTGACACAAAAAGAAAGTCAACCATTTCACAGAACATTCAGGAGGTTTGGGATCTTTATACAGGTAAAAAACAACAGCACCTCTAAATCTCTCTTGGCTTCTAATCTGTCCATGTGAACTCCTGAGCATGCATTTTTAATTCAGAAGTACTAAGAGCAGTATCTGAATGACAGTCTCAGAAACAACAAAGATTTTACCACCAAAAAGAGTTACATAAGAAAGATCCTGCTTCTGACATAAAAATAATAATTAAAAAATGGTAGCATGGGAAAAGAGAGACTTCCCAGAATTGCTCCTGTAAAGCACTTTCCAGAACCTACAGCTTCAAAGGGAAAGTAAATGGTGATTACAGCAGATCTGCCACCAGAGGATGGACACCAAAACACAGCATGTATTCAGTGCACTGGAGAAAGAAGAACAGTCCTGCAGTGCTACACCAGGATCCTTGTGCATTTTTACACAGAGGGGTCAATGCACAAAGAGCCTGCACATACACAAGGACTTGCCAAGCAGGTTCTTCTCAGCAGTGGGACCTGAGGAAGAAGCAACACCAGACAGACTTATTTCAGTGCCACTACTCTTCTGATGCACCTGCAAGGGCTCAGCAGCATGGCCTTTTCCTTCTTCTGTCTTCATTCTTGAAATGGAAACTTGCTTGTCTGTTTAATCACAACAATTTCCTCTTCTTAAATCACTTTTCGGGAAGCCTTAACAGTGAAAGAACACTTTTCTAGGCTTGTTGTTACAACTAAGTAAGCTGTGCACTGCAGAGTGTACAGAGCACTATGTTGTGGCAAACAGTGTTAATTGCTGTCGTTTCTTGTTTGGTGGTTCTGCTTTGATACCACAGTGGCAAAGGTGATGACAGAAATCAAAGACTTCACTGCCTGCCTGCAGAGCAGGGCTCATTGACACCTCTGTCTTGAAGAGCACTGCTGTCTGAGTTTTGAACTTCACCCAATTCAAGCCAAAATTAGCCATCACTGATGTAAATTTCTGCTGGACACCTTTTAAATAATTGTGAAAAAGAGAAAGTAAGCAGAGGAGAGTCAGTACAAAAACCATATATGTGACCTGTGGCAACAAAGAGGAACAGGAACACAGGATGCAAGGAAGGGCCATGGAGTTTCAGAGGTAGTGAATTTTGCATTATGCAGAAGAGAGAGCAAGATAAACCAGACTATTACTGGAACAATTGTCTGCTTTCTTAAATGGTGCTCACTTCTGCTTTAGGTAACACAGCTTTATGAAGGACAGCATCCTAAATTAAAGAGGTATCCAAACCTTATAGACTTGTCCATATGTCCCATTTCCAACAACCTGCACCAGTTCAAATATTCCTGCAGGGTCCTGCAAAAAGCAGAAGAAATAACATTATTTGGATTACAGCAACCATTTCATAACAGAAACAAATTGTACACCACCAAAATGAAATGTCTGAGGCACATCTGCTAATGATCTGTGTTACACACTAAAGGGGAAATTGCCAAATCACAGGGTAAGAAATGCATTAGTATTTAAGTTTTCAATCAAATTTCACAAAATTCTATAAACAAAACAACCCGGTGAACATCGGCAGGATGGTACAACAGCAGATACAACAAATGAATGAATACCAGAATTCAGCTGCTGCCTCAGCTTACAGTAAAATGAGGAAAAACTCCAGGTTCCTAAGCCTTACCACACTGAGCCAGCCTGGAGGCTGAGCTGCTGTCCTCTACTGTGAAATACTTGGTATAAGCAATGCAACCAAGGAAAAAACCTAAACAGCAGGATTGAAAAAATTATAATATAAAGCACCTGAGCCCAGTTACCTTAGTGAAGGGAAATGTACCAAACCTTAACATACAGGCAGGCTGAGAACACTCAGGTCTCCTGTTCTGCAAACATAACAAAGTGAATTTGACTGAGGTATTGAACTCTTGGCTTTGAACCCAAACTAGATTTCTGTTAATTTACATAGAAGATGAATGAGTCAGGTGATCAGTCTACCATTCCACATGAACCAACTTCTATCTTTGTGCTATAGCACCAGTTGCTCTAACACCAACCACTGCAGCAGAGGTTCTCCTGCAGCATTGCTGCAACCCCTCAGGTACAGGCAGCCTATCCTTTTGCAGGGCATGGGCAATGCTCTCTCCTGAACCACTGAGTACATTAAAAAATCTTGTGGTTCAGTTAAAACTCACTTGACTATTTATTTAAAACTATTAAGAACTCAAGAGATCAGTTTCTTGGTTTCTGGCTAAGCCATCTATCACTCTGCTCATTTCTTGCCATGGTATCACTGAGAGTTTTATATAGGATATTATTAACTCCATGTGTCAGTTTTACCACATCTGTTTCAGCAATCTGTCATGTCAGTTAATGCCGATTGGTACTGCTGAGGGATGTGATACAGAAAAACATTATCTCAGAAGGACAATTTCAGTGCCCCTGGTTGCAAAACATCCTTTTTTTAGAGGTAGCGAGCTACTCTCCATTCCACTTATATGTTAATCTTTTAATATAAGTAATTCTTTCTTCCTATCCAATACAGAAATGTTTACCTTGGCAAAACCCCAGTGGAAACACACAGGGTTTTTTCTGAGCAGATTCTACCTTTATTGGCACAACTGTCATGATAAATGCCAAGAGCTTTCAGAGCCACACAGCCCAGACTTCCGTAGCTGAAAGTACTAATGAGTTCATTTGGTTTTAAGTTAAATGAGTTTTAATCTTAAGCTTAGTCTTAAATCTCCTGTCACCCTTACAAAACTTTTTCTTTTTTAAAGAAACCAATGCATAAATCAGATCAAGATGATTTCCTTTTGACCCACGCAAGTCAGTCTGTGATTTTTTTTTCTCTGTCTCTTATTTTAAAACAAGTCAATAAGCCTTCTAGGCTTAAACCCCAATTCCAAAACCCTCACTAAAAAGGAAATCAATGGGAACATTCACATATGGACTTAAGCACAGGCGTAAGAATGCCTACAAGACTGGATCTCACTGAAGTTTGCTTTGCTTTCTTTTCATTTCCTCATTTTATGTTTTGACTGATCTGGATATAAACAAATGCTCTGCTTCAGTGGGGCTGTACTCAGCAAATTAACCATTGCTACTGCTAAAGCAACTGGTGGGTGGTACAAGACCTCTGCTTCATGTGCAACCTCTGCACAGAACTGTGCTGTGGGCAGCTCATGGTCCAGGCAGTGAAACTCACAGCAGCTCTCTGAGGAACTCTCCCACTAAAGGGCTTCCATGCATAGTATTTATTGCACTCCATGGGAAGCATGAGCAGCACCCTAATTCCCCACCTGTCCAGCAGAAACCAGCATTGCTGAATTAAGAAGTGCCCATGGTGCACAGAAACCCAGAGGAACCTCAACTGCATTTTCAAGTTGGACTTTACAACCGTCTCTCTCACTTAAATGTGTGCTGCCTTCACTCTTCTTCTCTAAGCTTATTTAATATGCAAATATAGTAACTTAAGTGCCTCAAAATTAGCTTGTCTTTCCTTTTTCAATAAATTTAATTCTGATTTAGCATCATAATACTTTGCTTCTAAAGGCCTCTGACACTCTAGGAAATACCCTAGCAATTACCTAAATAAACATTAGCATTAAAGCTAATATAGTGCAAATCCTATCCTGTCCTGTCCTTGCCAGCAAATTGAGCTTTAACATCTCAGGCCTCCATAGGTCTGAGTGCAGCCAAATACTTGGCCATCTCTCTTCTTTTAATCAGGACACCACATTGAACCAAGCCTTGTTAAGAGTCATAAAGAATATTAATCTGGGCTCTGGTCCTTGGATTGCCCTTGTTTGCTTGGATATCAGCACTGCATTGTTTGCTGGCATTCTTCACAATGGGCCACCTTCTTAATTATCCTGGAGTCACATATCATCCTTGATGTAGTGCTTCCTCTCAGCTACCACTTAAGCCCATGGTCCAGGTAACCCTTCACCAGCCAGCACCTGCCAAATTGCTAGATTCCCTTTGAAAGATGCCAAAATACCAGCCTGAGCATCCATCACTCTAAGGTTAATTACCATCATACACTGCACCATATGGTCACCAGCTTGGTTTCTCTCGAGTCATCTGCAGCTCACTCAGAAAGCAAGAGCAAGACTACTGACCCAGGGGCACCCAGGCCACATCCATCTCCTCTGCAAGGCAGAATAAAAAGCAAAACATGCAGCAAGAGTGCAACCAAAATGCACTTTTCACATCCCTGCAGCCAAAGAAGATAGAGGTGTCTGAAGCATAAGTTTTTCTACAGGGCCTCCTGTGCCTCAGCACCTAATGCAAAGTTCAGAGGCTTTTTAGCCTCTGACTGCCCTGGTGAACACAGCAACATTAGGAAACCACAGGCCCCTTTCTTTCCAGGGAAAGGGGAAAGCCCTGGTGAACACCCATTTGGAGGGGAGCAGGACAATCTCAGTTTGAAACTGACCCCATTCAAAATTGTGGGGGGCTGGAGCACAGCACCAGGCAGCTCCCACTGGCCCCAGGAACACCTCAGACACAGCAAAGTCAAAGGACCTTGCCTTTAAATAATTTCCATAGCTCAGCCTCACCTGCCTCCCCTTCCCTACTGAGCACAGCCCCAAACTAAGGCTGCTGATGTGCTCAAAAAGGGGTTTCTTCCAAAACGAGACATATATCCCTTTCCCTGTTGAGGCTGAAACTCACAGTGCTCTCAGCCTTTGGAGGCTGTGAATCAGATGGTTCTGTCACAAAGCCTGCTGTCTGCTTTGCAGAATGATTCCTTTTCAAACTCTTACTATTTACTTATTTATTTAAGGAGACAATATTCATCTGCTAAAGCTCTAAAGAACTTCCATTATTTTGCCTTACACCCCATAGCAGAGCCAGATTAAACTGCTTGCTTAGCCAGAAGCCTTTTGTCATCCTTCCTGACTTTACTGTCCCTGCTGCTTTTCTCCTCTTTCTGCCTCCAGTCTGGAACGCCCTCCTCACCATGTGAATATCGAAAAGGCTTCTCCCAGCCGTCTTTCTTTTTTCCCCTGATATTTTTAGAAAGTGGCTTGCTTTGGCTTTACTGTCTGAGNGGCCACAAAAGCCAAACCCCCACGCACCTATTTTCTTCCAGAAGAAGACCCTAGCTTCCCATTTGTTTTCCCTCCACAGCATTCACAAAACACCTTTAGGGATGTGGGTCGGAATTATTTATTCTCCTGGCAGCGAAAGGAGCCTCGGCGGCGCAGCGCTCCCAGCCGGGCAGCGCAGTGCTCCCGCGGGACCCCCGATCCAGCGGCGGCAGCGCAACCCCTGGAGCCCAAGGG
>VWYE01001424.1:0-11033 GCA_013398995.1 Alaudala cheleensis
GAACAACACCCACCTATGATGTTGCCCAGAGCCCACACTGCCTGCTCACAGACATTCTGATGAGGTGAATGCAGCAGCCTCAGGAAGAGTGGCACAGCATCTGCAAGGCACAAAAAAAACTCAGTGAAATGGTTAAAAATGCATCTCAAAAACCCAAATAATCCCCAGAATTAACCCTCACATGAGGTATTTTTCTCCTGTTAAGAGCTGGTTAAAGCTTCACTGATTTCCCAGGTGATATTGAAATAAACACTGCAATAATTCTGCCAGAATATGAAACCCCTGACATTTCATTTGTTTGCAGGTCTCAGGTTTGCTGAAGCTCCTCAGGACCCAAATTCAGCTGCATTTATTGAATTCAGAGATTCTCTGCTCAGTCATGCAGCAGCCCCAAGTGCAAAGGAACAACAAGGAGCAAAAATCTGCCATTCAAATGAAGTAATTTGGGAATAAATAGGAATTAAAGAGTGGGAATTAAAGGGTGGGAATGCAGGGAAAGGGCAGGAAAGGAATCCCCATTTATAGAATTAATCCTGTTTTATTCTCCCCCAGCACTGAGGTGCTTGCTCAGTCTGTAAGGAACTCATTTATTTCATAGATTTCATGAAATTTGAGATTTTTAGTCAGATTTTTTTGCTTAATGCAAACCATGTGTTTATTAGAGAAACAACAAATCAGCAGAATTCTTATTAATATATTAATATATAAATATTCTTATTAACATATTAATTATATAAGGTATTTATTGTCTGTATGCAAGGAGAAAAAACATCTCCAGCAAGCAGATTAGAACATTCTTATGGGGAAATTATCAAAGATCACCTTTTTAATTGAAATAAATCATGATTTCATAATTTCAGCTATTAAATTGATTAGCAGAGTGCAATACAGACCTACAGAAATCACTGAAAAGTGCTCAATGCATTGATAAATTAAAGTGCTTTAGATCAGATTATTATCAGCTAATCTGAAGTGTTTTAGATCTAATTATTAGCTAATCTAAAGTGTTTTAGATTAGCTAATAATTAGATTTCCCAAATAAAATCAGGTTGCAGCTGGGAAAGGAGGAGGATAAAGAAAAAGGTGAAAGTATCACCAAAGCTACACCCCAGAAGGGTGAAAACCAAATTATATCAAAGTTCACAGGCTCTTAACACTGAGCTTGCAAAAGCAAAAACAACTGATCCTGCAGCCAACATGAATTTTGTGTCTTTTATCCCTTAAATTTTAGGAAAAACTCATTTACAGCATCTTTGATTCTTCAAGAAGCTCTGGTTTGTCCCCTCAATTAAAACCCTGCCCACTTAATTCTGATTTAGCAACAGCAGCTCTGCTTTAGGACATATCTGGAGTCCAGAACAGCTCAAATTCCAATAATTCCTTCCCATGTTTCAGATGCCTCCAAATAGGAAGGACAGGCTTTTTAACTATTTAACTTTTTAACTATTTAAATTCAACTTGATTTTGGAGGAGTTCAGTGTCAGACACCCTCTGGTCCATGAATTCTTCCCTCTTCACGACAGGGAGCTTTTCAGAGGGGTTGTTTCGTTTTATTTCAAGTTTTTTGGTGACTTTTGGTGATATTTTTTAGGTTTGAAAACTGGAAACCAGCAGATATTTGAGGTATTTTGAGTTCCCAGCTGTTGCTTCACCACTGGGAAACCCAAGTGGGTTTAAACCCTGAGAAAACAAAGCCAAAACCTGATGTGTGAGATAAACAGCTCCTTCAGGGCTTTGATCCCAAGCTGATCCCAAGCCAGTCCCAGCTGAGGATGGACCCCAAAAGCCCAGCTCAGACTCACTGGATTGAACCACAGCCTGGGTTTGCTCCGAGGTCCCCGAGGCAATGTTTGTCAGAGCCCACGCAGCTTCAAACTGTAGGGAAGGACTGCAGAGACAGGAAAAGCACAGCAATGATGGCTCAGGTGAGTAAGAATTGGGGAATTGGGGAATGTTTGGGGTTTGGGCAGCACTCACTTGTCATCTCTTTCAAGACAGTGCACTAGGATGGGGAGGATTCCTGATTTGATGAGGTCGTCGATGGGTGGGTTTCGGTCGCTGGACAGCAGCTTCCTGAGCAGGGAAATGGGGGGAAACAAACAAATTAGAGACAAATCCTGACTGAAAAGGAGCAGGGAGCTGTTTAATGCAGCTTTCCCCTCACAAAAGGATCAGTAAAGGATTCCTGTTTGGGATTTGGGAATCCCCAATGGAGCCCCAAGCTGCTCGCACTGGGCTGGGAATTCCCTCCCAAGGGTTTTCTCTCTCCTCCTCCCAAAGAAATGGGGGAAAAAACCAAATTACAGACAAATCCTGACTGAAAAGGAGCAGGGAGCTGTTTAATGCAGCTTTCCCCTCACTAAAGGATCAGTAAAGGATTCCTGTTTGGGATTTGGGAATCTCCAATGGAGCCCTGAACTGCTCATGCCGGGCTGGGAATTCCCTCCCAAGGGTTTCTCTCTCCTCCCAAAGGAGCCCAGGAATTTTTTTTCCTCCTCTTTAAGTGAAAATAATCCCCCAAAGTGAATTATTGAGCCACTGGAAAAGCAAAGATCAGAGTGTTTCAGTTTCTTCCTTCCCCACCCAGCAGAGGAGACTCTCAGCTCTTTCTGCACTCCAAACCCAAGGGTTTTACACTCCTTTAAAATGCCTATTTTACTCTGTGAGAAGCATCAAGTTTGCACCAGATAAATCCAGGTATTTACAAGTAAAGCAAATCCACACTGCTTAAAAAGGTATTTTGATTCCTTTTAAGTTCTAATTTCCTTTGAAAAAATCAATTAATGCAATTTCAATTAAGCTAGAAGGCATTTTCTGACCTTCAGAGCATGATAAAAGAAGAATAAAATCAGATTTGAGCGAAGAGTGTTCTTACCTTGCTGCCTGCACAGCACTTAACTGAATACCCTGGTTGTCACTTGAAGCATTCTGAAAGAAGAAAAATCACATTTTTCACACATTTGTCATCATGCCATGAAGAATATCCAAACAACTGAACTGTTTTTACCTGTACTATTGCCTCCAAAGATGTGTTTTGCTGGGAAAACAGAGAGAAAAAGCAGTTAGAAATTCCAAAATCTTCAAAGTGTGCAAAGAGAAATGATTCAAGTGAATCCTCACCACTCTGAAGTCCCCATCTATATCAGAATCTTCACAGATATCTTCGTGGGGAACATTCCTCCTCTTTAGGAGATGCTCATCTCTTTTGTTCTGCAGAGAAAAATGATGGAATACCTTTAAAACTTGGATTTAGGGGGTGTTAAAAGAAGTTTCTGTTTCAATCATAAATTACACCATCACTACCACTTGAATTTTCCACAAGAAGTTGGAAAGGACAGCACAGAGAAGCACATTTGGGAATTCTCCCTAAAAAATCCTGCATCCAACTCCTGCAGGAAGTTTGATGTGCACAAATCCATCAATATTTCCATTTCTTTGTCATCATTTCTAACAGGACACAGCAATTCCCAGAGGTTTTTTCTGTTCAGCTCAGAAGAAAAACAATTCCAGTTGTGATTCCTTTTTCCCCAACAATTCCAGTTTTACCTTCACACTCTGGCACACTTGGAAGGGGATCAATTCCTGCCTGCAGATGAGCAGGAACTGCTGATTTTCAAAGGAAAAAAACAAGCTTTTTGTAATCTTTAAAAACCTCTGGAAGTGCAAGAAGGATTCCCTTAATTAGGTTTTAATAAACTTCTGGTTTTCAGGATTAAAGTTGTGGAATTCCCATAACTTCTGAAATTCTGAGTCTTTAACAAAAACTCTGATATTTTACTGGAGTAACAACAAAGTCAAATCCAACTTAAGAATCATAATATAAAATAAAAGATGAATCATGCTGGGTCATCTCACCTTTCTTAACTCCACAACAACTTCATTTCTTTGTCTTCTCATAGTCTGGAAAGAATCAAAATTTAAGAAGTCATAATCCGAATTTAGAGCAATTTTAAAAGTTCTTTGTACAATTATTTCAAAAATAAAACTTTTACACACAGGGTTTAATTTTAATTATAGAGATCCTGCAGGAAATGGGAATAACCACAATATTTCTGTTATTTCATAGTAAAACACTCAAGTTCTTCATGTTGAGGAAAAAAGGAATTAAGAGTAAAACCATGTCTTTTAAAATGGAAAGGAGTTGTGCATAAAACAGCACAAAAAGCATTGAAAAGACCATTCCAACAGTAAAATAACTTTATAAACAAGCTCAAATTAAGAAGACCCTGAAGGCAAAGCTGAGTTTCAGAAATATTATTTATAAATTAAAATCTTTGACATTCTAAGAGCAATTTTTGGGTCATTGTCTCTATTGACAGTATTCAGGAAAAAATCAATTGTAAATACACATAAACTGGTTTATTGCTGCTTGTGCAGTGAAAACAGAGAGAAAAATCAGTCTGGAATGTTTTAATTTGAACTTTACAATGAATGAGAACAGCAAAATTCCAAACAATTCCATTTTTCTTGTGACAAGCCCAGGGAAAGCTGGAATTCCCCAAGCACAGAAGGAAAAGGAACAGCAAGGAGATGTGAAGAGAAGCATTAAAACCTCATTTTATCAAGAAGAATTGCAGCTCATCATATCAAATTTCAGCTGAGCACGACTCTGCAGCTCCTCACAGGATGGAGCTACAAGAAAAATGTTCAGGATGGGAAAAAAGTGGCAAAGAAAGGATTGTTCCTGCAGCTTTGGAGGCAGAATTTTCATGGTCTGAGGGGAAAACCCAACATCTCCCCTTTGCTGTGGGAAAAGCCAAGAGCCCACAGCAGCACCTGGGAAGGGGCAGAACTGAGGAGTTCAGTGAAATTCCTCCCAAAGCCTGGAATTCCCTGGAATTCCCAAGCTCCAGCTACAATGGATGCAGCTGTGAGAGCAGAGAGAAGGCAGGAATCACCCCGTGGATGTTTTCCTCCAGCACTTCCAGGCTTTGGGAAGGTGCTGTGATTTTCCACCTGATTTATGCACTCCAGGCTCCAGCTCTGAAATGCTCAGTGGAGTTTTCGTGAAAGTGCCAAATCTGGCACGTCCAGGATGAAAATAATGGCAGAAAAGCTCCTGACAATCAGATTGCAGAGCTGCACCACACCCCTGGTGATCTCACAGGGCTTTGAACACCTTCCCAAAGCACAGGGCAACAAATTCAGCATTCCCACCCAAAAGCTGCCCTGGGACAGGGGTGGCTCTTCCCAGGGGTGACAGCAAAGCTGCTGCTGACCCAGGGGCAAACAAATAAAAAAGCCTCAGATGTGTCATTTAGAAAATTATGGACTTGAAAAATCCTGATCAGACTTTAGAAGATCCTCTGGTGGGACAAGAAGAATGTTCTCCCTCCTGCCACAGCCTGAATTCCTGCCTGGGATCACAAAAGCCACCAGGGAAGTCACTCTCCAGCACGATTTACCAAAAGCTGGCTGCACTAAAATCACCCTCTGTGCAAACAGAGGCTGCTGACAGAACAGTTACAGGTCAACCTGGCACTGCTCATCCTCTGAGGAAGAGGAAAAGCACAATAATGAGATCTGAAGTCAGCTCTGCCATGGGATTTCCCAGCTCCATCCCACTCAGGAGAGAGTAAAATGCCAAGCAGAGTCAAGACCAACTCATGGTGCCTTTTGGGGAGAGCTCAGAGGGCAGAGGTGAGGCCTTGGCATGTGGGGAATTGTTCCTTCAGTTCTGGGGGAGATCTGAGCCCTCTGAATCAGCTGGGAGCAGGAAAGCACCCTGAGCAGCCAGGGCTGAAAGCAGAGTTCAGCATGGCCCTGGGAAGGGCTCCAGTTGAAAAACATGCACCACTCTGGCAGGAACTCACGTGGCTCTCACAGTCACTGGATCCTGTTTATCATTTGCTCCATCAAAACTCAAATGATCTGATCTATTTCTGTCGGCCTGTGATGGCCACCCCTCCATCCTCCTTTTTTTCAATTATATTTAGCTTCAGATTTATCATAAGGGCTATTTCTGACCATTAGTCATGAGTGAGCCCTTCAGCTTAGCATGAAAATCTCGTGTTGGTGCTGCCTGCAGGATCCTGAGACATTCCTGGGGCTTTGCACACCAACACCAGCAACATTCCAAGCAGCTGGGATCCACCTGGAATGGGATCCTGCTCCTTCCCTGGAGGGATCAGTACAGCCTGTGGTCACTCCTGGGGGAGGTGGGGTTTTTTTTTTGCTGATATAAAATATTCTGGTCCATTTATACACCTCTAACAGGAAGCTCTGACAGCACAGAGTAACTGTAGAGCTCTGGCTGCTGCTCTCATCCAGGGAATGCTGTCCAAAGGCACATTGTTTCTGCTGGGGAACTGCAAACCAACAGTTACTGTAAATAAAAATGAGGTGCTTGTGCCTTCCTTCCTTCCTTCCTGGAAGTTGTTACCAGCACCAGCGTGGTCTGGGATCCCAAATAAAAACAAAAACAGGGATCAGAGATGTGGAAACAGATGATTTCACCTCAGTTCTATCCCCTGATTCAGGCCCATCTCCATCCATCCTTCCCCTCCTATACAAATCCCATCTCAACTCCAAACTGGAGCAATGAAATCTGCTCTCAGCATCACTGAGAAAAACACTTTGGGATCACAGAAATGCACAGAGTAACTGTAGAGCTCTGGCTGCTGCTCTCATCCAGGGAGTGCTGTCCAAAGGCACATTGTTTCTGCTGGGGAACTGCAAACCAACAGTTACTGTAAATAAAAATGAGGTGCTTGTGCCATCCTTCCTCCCTTCCTTCCTGGAAGTTGCTCCCAGCACCAGCGTGGTCTGGGATCCCAAATAAAAACAAAAACAGGGAACAGAGATGTGAACAGATGATTTCACCTCAGTTCTATCTCCTGATTCAGGCCCTCCTCCATCCATCCTTCCCCTCCCATACAAATCCCATCTCAACTCCAAACTGGAGCAATGAAATCTGCTCTCAGCATCACTGAGAAAAACACTTTGGGATCACAGAAATGCACAGAGTAACTGTAGAGCTCTGGCTGCTGCTCTCATCCAGGGAGTGCTGTCCAAAGGCACATTGTTTCTGCTGGGGAACTGCAAACCAACAGTTACTGTAAATAAAAATGAGGTGCTTGTGCCATCCTTCCTCCCTTCCTTCCTGGAAGTTGCTCCCAGCACCAGCGTGGTCTGGGATCCCAAACATAAACAGGGAACAGAGAAGTGAAAAGAGATGACTTCACCTCAGTTCTATCCCCTGATTCAGGCCCATCTCCATCCATCCTTCCGCTCCTAAACAAATCCCATCTCAACTCCAAACTGGAGCAATGAAATCTGCTCTCAACATCACTGATAAAAACACTTTGGGATCATAAAGCCAACCCAAGATCCCTCCAGAAATGACATCTCAGCAACTCTCCCACCTTCAGAATGAAAATGGGAGTGTGAGTTCCAGCTAGGAAAATAAAAATCAATATGATATTACTTGTGCCACCAGCCCCATTTTTCCTGGAGGAGCTGTGCATGACAGAGAAAATGCCTTAAACAAATATCTCAGTATCATTGAGAAGTGACAAGATGGATGAGCTTCACCACAGAACTCCAAGTCAGCTTAAAGGAACCTATTTTTATCTCTCTGAGTGAAATTCCTGCTCTCCTTCACTTCTTCCATATTTAATCCCAAGCAGACTATTTTGTGTGGGATACAGAGAGGGTTGGAAAGCTTTAAAGTACCTGCAATAATCAATATATCTCACATCAGCACCTTCCCTTCACTCCCCTGGAGCTTCCTTGGTGTTCTCAAATTGATTGGGATTTTTAAAGTCCAGCTGAACGATATTTTTAAAGTCACTGTTGAATGATGCTGGCAACTCTTTAAAATCCTGACTGATCTTCAAGCATCTTGATGCAATGGCTGCTCCAAAATTAGTTTTGAAGTGCTCTGCATCACAGAATGATCATCATTTCCCTTCATGCACCTCTCACTGGCAGAAATCTCTGTTTGACACCTCTCCTGTGCTGGCACAGCTCAAGCAATCCTAAATCTCCTGCCCAGCAACACAGGTGAGGAAAGATTCAGCAGATTCTTCCAGGATTTCCAGGGAAATAAAAGGAAATGGGTTTTATTTCATTAAAAAACAAACCCTAAATGTCAGTCAGATTGCAATGTGCTGCAGCAGGCAACAATCACCAGGAGAAAATGAAATGTTGAATCACCAGGTGAAAGAAAATGAAGCAAATAAAACACCCCAGAACTCTGCAAACCTTCCCAAATTAAGACCCTAAATACAGAACTAAAATGACATTATTTAAACTCAGATTGTTCATAAAACTCCAGCACAGACACAATGAACAATCTGCACTTATCTGGCCTTTGTGCAGCAAAGATGTGGTGTTTAATTCCAAGATGTGTGGGATCACCAATAAAAGGAAAGGTTGGATGGGTGTCAGCACAGCCAGGCCCACAATAAACAGTAAAAAAACAGCTCAACCTTTCTCATCCAAGGGGAAAACACAGCCCAAGTCAAACCTGTTCCTCCCTGAAGACACAGGATGAGAAAAGTCACCTTACCCCACTCCCTAATGGAGAAGAATTTGCATAATTTACTATCAGACTCCAGATAAACCCTTCTTCAAGTCAGATTTTGGGGCTGGAGGTGAAAGAGGAAAAACCCTGGCCACTTGTGCAGTTTTTAGGGCTCCTCTTTGTGCTGAACCAATTCTGGTTTTCCCCTCACAGCACTAAAATCTTGAACACCCTAAAAAAAATAAAATGTTGCAAGCACTGAGCAGAAATCTTCAATTCCCCCCTGAGCTGCTGCCTCAGCTCCAAATTAAAAACTTTACAGCACCTTTATTCCTTTGAGAAGGAGCAGGAATCAGGGAAAGGACAATTCCTGGAGATTCCTGGTGCCAGGGAATCCCTCTTTCCCCAGTGTCACCAGCAATCTGTCACCTCCAAACACATGGCAGCAATTATTTACAACATGCCCCTGCAGGAAATGTTTACCCAAGATTTCAGCATAGGAAGGAATTTTTTAAAACACCTCATGTCAAACAGGTGTTTGTGTTGGGGTTTGCTTTCTTTTTTCCTCTTTTTTTTTGTCTTTTTCCAGGCCAGAATTTGTATTTTAGAAGCATATTGGGGAAAAAAAAAAAAAGGGGAAAAAAGAAAAAGTCCAATTTTAAGTTTGCAAAAAAGTGGATGAATGTTTGGTCCTTGAAGGGATAAAATGCAGGAAATTCCCTGATTTTTGTGAGGAATACAAGGACTTCCTGTGACTAGGTAAGGACAATGTGACAGGAACTGCTGGCACTGTGAGTGTCAATGCCCTGATGGGAGCACATGGAATTAAGAGATAACATTTTTAGGAAGTTTGCAATTCACAACGTGGCAACCTTTCATCACCTCCAGAAACCTCCTCGTTCGGAACTCACCAAAATCAGGGTGATTTCTTCTTTCTCTAAGGGGTGAACCATCATGGAAAATTTTTTATAAAAATGCTATTTTTGTAAAAACAACCCAGGGCCAACCAGAATTTCAGCGGAGATAACGAAGGGGGAGGAGTGAAGGAGATAAAGATCGAATGTTGGCTTCCTCTGCAGAATAAACACACAACTTTCTGCCCAAGCAGCCCTGCAAGCTGGATTTTGGAGATGTCCTGCCTCAGGAGCTCGGCTGAGAGCTCGATTTTCTTTAATTCCCTCAGCCTGATGGCCAGGGTGATGTGTGAGCAGCAAGGACAGCCAGGAGCCTGAGCTATTGTATGAAAAATAGCCCTGCTCCGTGGTTATTTTAGGGAGCAGGCGTGTGCTCCAGGATTTGCTGGATAAATGTCACTCTCTAAAATTTACCACGGCCCTGCAGTGGGGTTTGGGCTGTGGAAAAAAAAAAGGCGTTGGAGAGCTGCAGCAAATAAAATGAAATGATTGAGGAGCTGCTCTGCCTCCTGACACGCTCACACGTGGTGCTACCTGTGTGTGTCCATCTTGGATCTTCCCCACTTCAGCCTTTTTTCCCTTCAAATTCTGCACCAGAGCAGCTGAATCCCAGCCTGTGTCCCCTCATGAATCCCATTTTTCACTGGAACAGCCCGTTCTGGGTGCATTCCTAAAGGTGCCTTCCTATAATTGTTCAGTGGTAGCAAGTTTATATAGAAATAAATTTATAACTCAGGCAAGGGGTTGCCAACCGACCTCACAACACTGTCAGCAAACAGAGCAATTCGTTATTCTCATTCCCAATATTTCTGCCAAAAGTTTGGACAGAACTGATTAATAAACTGCTTCATCAACCTAATTGGACAGGTTAAAAAACCCAGGTGTTACAGACTTCTGGGCAACTTGGCTGATGTTTTAATTAATACAGGGATATAAAGGAGCTTTTACTAGTGAAACATCGTGATGTCTTCATATAAAAGCCTGGAATATTATGGAAAACACAAAGGACACTTGGAGGCTAGTAAAAAACAGCCAGGAGAACGCCAAAATTCTTGTCCAGAACCCTGTACAGACAATTTAAAACTCCAACCAGCACTCCTAGCAGAGTGTTTAAAGGTAAGGTTTTATACCTAGTTTTAAAATTAAAATTGGGCTTTAAATATTTCCTAAGGAAGCCCCAAGTGAGTTATGTATCCTGCTGTGTTTAGGAAGCACCTTCACAACTCCAAGAACTGAACCACCAAAAAGTTCAGGGGTTCTGCGCTACAGGCCAGAACTCCTTCCCAACTATCTGAGCACAAAATAGAATTTAAAAAAGAAATAAAAAGAGAGAGAAAAAAAAGCGATTAAAAAATATAATCTAGCTATGAAGAATAGGGCGTTATTTATTTAATCAGGTCTCCTGGACACACGCAGCAGAACACCCAAACCGGGCCCTCATCCTGACTCAGGCTTTTAGAGGCTGCTCGCAGAGAGATTCGTCCCTGCAGGAATTCCGGCGAGCCCACCCCCGGCGGATCGTTCCCGCAGGAATTCCGGCGAACCCAACCGCGAGCCGGGGCCGCTGCGGCCGGGCCCGGGTGGGCGCAACCGCCCCGGGGGGAACCGCGGCCGCTGCCGGGCCCCGAGGAGCCCCCGGAGCGGCGCCGGGC
>VWYE01001425.1:0-12553 GCA_013398995.1 Alaudala cheleensis
CCTCCAACAGCTTTCTGCGAGGAGGACATCAACCTGTGGATAACAGGACTCAACTGGCTGGTGGCTGACACCCAGAGAGCCCAGACCCCACTGCAGATCGAGAGGTGAGGAAGGACCAAGCAGATCCCATTTCCTGGTTCCTGTTTTGGGAGGAAAACCTGTCCTGTGATTGGTGCTCTTTGGGACTGAGCACTGTCTGTCCTTCCCTTCCTTTCCAGGTGGCTACGGAAGCAGTTTGATGGGATGGACCGGGCAAGGGAAGGCAGGTGAGCCACCTGCAGCTGGACAGGACCATATTCCCCCTGTTGCATCCCAAATCTGGAGGTTGAGCCAGATTAGGGATGATATTTGTGGGACAAGGGAGCCACCAGGGTTTTTGGGATGCTTGAAGGCACTGAAAATTAGAGATTTGGGTCCAGGTCACATCCTTGTGATTGTGAGGACCACTGGGACCCATCCCCAGTGCCACATTTCCACCAGTGCCAGAGGGGCCAGGCCATTAATGCAGCCCATAATTACCTTCCCAAGACATGAAAACCCCAAAACCAAGGGAATTCAGACTGAAATTATTGTGGGGATGGGAATGGGCATTGTGTCCAAGTGGGATAGCTCACAGCACCTGATTGGTTCTTGAATGTACTTCCTCTCCTTGTCCCTCTGCTCCCACTCATGACAGACACCATGTAATTAATCCCAGAAGCATGGAATCATGGAATGGTTTGGGTTGGAAAGGACATTCAGAATAATCTAGTTTCACCTTCCACTAGACCAGGTTGCTCCAAGCCCCATCCAACCTGGCCTCGGACACCTCCCTGGATGAGACATCCACAATTTCCCTGAGTTCAGTGCCACAGGCCAGGAGGGTGGGATCCCCATGCCAGGCAGCAAGATTTGGGGTGGGACCCTTGATGCTGGGAGCTGAGACTCATCCAGGGATCTGGCAGTGCCCCAACTCTGGTTTTCCCTCTGGCAGCATCACGGTGAAGGACCTGAAGGCGATGCTGCCGCAGGTCAACTACCGTGTTCCCAACATGAGATTCCTGCGGGATAAACTCGTGGTAAGGACCCTCTGGACAGCCCAGCTACGAGGGAGATGCTCTTCATGGGCTGGGGGCCACTGTGGTGTCCCTGGTTCCAGTCAGGTGGCCCCACTCTGATCCAGCCCCGTCTCCCACAGGAAGTGGAAGCCAGGAATGAGATGACTTTCTCCCACTTCATCCAGTTCTACAAAAACCTGATGTTTGATGCCCAGAAGTCGGTAAGATCCATGGTTTGGCCTCCCAAATGTCCCCATCCTGGTGGGATGTGTCTCCCTCCAGCTGAGCCTGGACCCCTTCTCTGCCCTCCAGGTCATTGAGCAGCTGGAGCTCTCCTTCCCCTTGCGGTGAGTTCCCAGCTCCCATTCCAATCAATATTCTGAGCTGGATCCATAGAGTGGGAAATACAGCCAGGCTGTGGGGTAGACCAGGGAATGGGAATGGAGATGGGAGAATGGATGGGAGCAGGGATGGGAAGAGGAGATGGGCTGGGACATGTGAATATGGGTGCAGGAGGGATGGGAGCAATGATGGGAGCTGGGAGGGAAGCAAGGATGGGATCAGGGATGGGAGAAGGGATGAGCAGGTATGGGAGATGGGATGCCTGCCCAGGATGTAGGGACATGTCACCCTGCCCTCCTCCCAGTATCCTTGGACAGTGCTGCACATTCCGGCTGGTGCCAGCCTCTCCAGTCACAGGGTGGAGGGACTGCTGGGAATGGGGGTCATGGGGAGGCAGATGGGCACTGATGGCCTCAACTCTGCCATGGGATTAATCCCAGTTCCTTCTCCTGCTCCTCACTGGTGGCTGCTCCTTTTCCCAGGAATGTGGACCGCCCTGAGCTGTGCCAAGTGTCCCTCTATGACTTCCAGAAGTTCCTGCTGCACGACCAAAAGGTGGGGTTTCCCGGAGAACTCTGCAGCCTGAGGAACCCCCGTGGGATGCTCCAGCCCAGCTCCTCCCACTAACAACAGCCATGTTTGTATCCCAGGAATCCTGGGCCAGTGACGTGGGCATGGTGCGGGACTACATGTGCTCCTACCTCAAGGAGAGCTCCAACGAAGCGTCGGATCCCTCCTTCCAGCTGGATGAGGTGGGTGGCCCCACACAGTGTCCCCACAGGGATCTCTCCGGCACCACCAGGCTCTGACCTCTCTGCTTCTCCACCCCCAGTTCCTCACATACCTCTTCTCCAAGGAAAACATGGTGATGGACGCGAAGTACGAGCGCGTGGTGCCTGAGGAGATGAACCACCCCTTGTCCCAGTACTGGATCTCCTCCTCCCACAACACGTAAGGGATTTTCCTCGCGTGGGTGTTCCTCAGGAACATCCAGGAGCGTCCCAGCATCCTTTTGTCTCTCCTCTGCAGGTACCTGACAGGAGACCAGTTCTCCAGTGAGTCCTCCCTGGAAGCGTACGCCCGGTGCCTGCGGATGGGCTGCCGCTGCATCGAGTGTGAGTCCCACCAGCCCTTCAGGGGGATGCTGGAACCCCTCATGTCCCATCAAACAGACCATTCCCTGCCCCCATCCCATGCCAGAGGGTCTTTCCCTGTCATTTGGGTGCTCACAAAAAATGGTTCCCAGTACGTAGTTGTTGGCAAACGTGAATTAACCAAGTTGTTTTCCTTCTCAGTGGATTGCTGGGATGGCCCAGATGATCTCCCCATCATCTACCATGGCCACACGCTCACCTCCAAGATCAAATTCCTGGATGTGCTGCACACCATCAAGGAGCACGCCTTCGTCACCTCTGAGTAAGACCCAGCTCCCCCCAGTGATCTCTGAATTCTGGGAACCTCTCCCTCACCTTCATCTGAGGCCACCATTTCTTCCTGCTTGCTCCAGGTTCCCCATCATCCTCTCCATCGAAGACCACTGCAGCATCGTCCAGCAGAGGAACATGGCCTCCCACTTCAAGAAGGTTTTTGGGGACATGCTCCTCACCAAGCCAGTGGACATCAATGCTGATGAGTTGCCCTCACCCACTCAGCTCAAGAAGAAAATCCTAATCAAGGTGTGGAGCAGGCTAAACCACAAAACCCCTCTCTTCGCAGGAGGGACGCTGGTTCTGTTGGGTTCTACACCAAGAGATGGTCAAGGGGAACAAGGGGTGGTGGGAAGGCACCTGTGGGAGGTTGGGAGGTTGATCCTGAGGGTTGGGATCTCGGTGGGACAGGCACACCGTGGCCACCACTGAACTCCCCTCCCTGGGTGTCCCCCAGCACAAGAAACTGGTCGAAGGGAACCTGTACGAGGAGGTCTCCACTGCCAGTTACTCAGAGAATGACATCAGCAACTCCATCAAGAATGGAATTCTCTACCTTGAAGACCCCATCGACCACGTAAGGGAAGCCCTCAGGGGCTGAGTGGGATCTGTCAGATACTGAGATTTGGGGTGGGCTCTCCCAGACCACTGTCATGCTGTGAGGGGGAAGAAAGGGATTTAAAAACCCCATCCCAAAGCTCCATCCCTCTGTGCCCTCCTCCTCATTGCCCCACCAATGCTCTTCCTCCTTCCCAGACCTGGAGCCCTCATTATTTTGTCCTGACAAGCAACAAGATTTACTACTCGGAGGAGACATCCCGCTACCAGTTCAACGAGGATGAAGAGGAGGTGGAGCAGAAGGAGGTGCGTGAGGGGCAGGGTGCATCGGCAGGGCGAGGTGACGACTCCGTGGGGCGGGTGACAGGGTGGCAACGCCCACTTTGGGATGAACTTGCAGGAGTTCAACAACAATGAGCTGCACTTCACGGAGAAGTGGTTCCACGGCAAGCTCGGGGGTGGCCGTGACGGGCGACAGATTGCGGAGAAGCTGCTGCACGAGTACTGCACCGAGACGGGCGGCAAGGACGGCACCTTCCTGGTGCGCGAGAGCGAGACCTTCGTGGGCGACTACACCCTCTCCTTCTGGTAGGAGCTCCAGCAGGGAGGCAGGATCCCCATCCTCCCTGGGATGACCCTGGTTTGGTGGCTGGAATGGCTTTTTGGGGGAGGAATGTCACCTTTTTGTGCAGCACATGGACTCTGTGAGATGGTGAGGGTGTGAACCCAGATTGACTCGGATTTCTTTCACCCCCGTGGCAGGAGGTCCAGCCGGGTGCAGCACTGCAGGATCCACTCACGGCAGGAGGCAGGGGCCACCAAGTTCTACCTGACGGACAACCTGGTCTTTGACAGCCTCTACAGCCTCATCTGCCACTACCGGGAGGTGCCGCTGCGCTGCAACGAGTTCGAGATGCGCCTCACCGACCCCGTCCCCCAGCCCAACGCCCACGAGAGCAAAGAGTGAGGATCCTCCCAGTCCCCGCCCGCTCGATCCCATGGGTGCACCAGCCTCCTCCAGCCCCAGCAGGGTGTGGAGATGCCGATGCCAGCCCCCCATCTCCGTGTTCTCCCTGGCCAGGTGGTACCATGCCAGCCTGACACGTCTCCAGGCCGAGCACATGCTGATGCGGGTCCCGCGGGATGGAGCATTCCTGGTGCGGAAGCGCAGTGAACCCAACTCCTACGCCATCTCCTTCCGGTGAGTGTGGCCACCACGAAGCCAGTTGGGCTTGGCCAAGCTGAGAACTGTCTGTTGTGACCCTGAACTAGGTGGCAGGTGTTTGCTGTGGGTGACACACTGGGACATGTGATGGTGCCATGAAGGGGAAACCCTCTCCATGATGTCCTCGGGGTGGTCACCTCGGTGGCATCCCCGAGCATCACCTCCCACCCATTCCCATCATGGAGCCAGGATCCGGCCACCCCTCACCCATCCCATTCCCATTTCTCCTGACTCCAGGGCGGAGGGGAAGATCAAGCACTGCCGCATCCAGCAGGAAGGGCGGCTCTTCATGCTGGGCAGCTCGGCCGAGTTCGAGAGCCTCGTGGACCTCATCAGCTACTACGAGAAGCACCCGCTGTACCGCAAGATGAAGCTGCGCTACCCCATCAACGAGGAGACCCTGGAGAAGATGGGCACCACTGTGAGTTCTACCAGCAGTGGGGATTCTGGAGGTTCTGTTCCGTGGGAAACCAAGCCCTGTCCTCAGCTCCACCATCTTCCAGAATTTCGGTTGGAGCCCAACCAGAACCTGCCAAGCTCATCCCACAGTCATCACCCAGCTTTAAAACTCCACCATAATTCCCTTTTCCAGCAAGTTGCAAGGATATTAGATCCCACTCAACCTCCTCCGATCCCCTCATAACCCCTGCCCACATCCAGGTGAGCCCCTCAGGAATTTCTCCTTGCAGGAATTGGACTATGGAGCTCTGTATGAGGTGCGGACTCCTCACTTCTACGTAGAGGCCAACAAGATGCCAATGGCCAGGGTAAGGGGCCAGGCTGGTGTCCTGGGAGGTGGTGGGGGGTGGGATGTGGCAATTTGAGTGCTGGGGTTTCTGTGTGGTCCTTCCCCAGATCCATTACACCTCCCACTACCGCTGACCTGAGAAGTGGTGATGTTGTGCTGCATTTTTCTGATACTGGAGCTGAACCCAGCCCATATCATCATCATTTGGGGACAGTCCGAGCTCCAGTGACAGCATTGTCACAGTGTGTTAGGGGACAGGGCTGGAGAGGCCCCAGCCTGGAGCAGGGACCTGGCAGAAGTTTGCCCCAACAGCAAGGAAATCCCTTTGCACTGGGAAACCTCTAAAAAGCAGGTGTAGGGTCAGTTCCCAGGTGGTGCAGTCTCCATCCTCAGGTTTTTGGGAGTTGGTTGTTCTTGGGCTTGACCCAGTCTCCACCCTTGGAGGTTTTTGGGATAAGGTGGGACTTGGAGCTGACCCAGTCTCCATCCTTGGGGTTTTTTTGTGACTGGACATATCTTGGAGTAGACCCTGGAAGAGGCTGGACTAGAGCCCTAAAGGTTCCTTTCCTGTGATTCTACAATCCCATGGTCCAACACTGTTGTGCTTTAATGGTCCCTTTGCAGCAAGGCAAGGCCACACATAGGAAAACTTAACCCAGAGGGGTTTTTCCCAGGGAATGTGGTAATATCAGAGGATTAACCCTTCAGTGCACCAGGAGAAACCATTTTGGGGGTCCCAAAAAAGGAACCTGATCTGCTCTGAATGTGGTGATCCTGCAGGACCACAGGCACCTCCAGCCCTCCTGTCCCACTACCATGAGCAATTTGGAAGCTGGAGAGGGACTTCTTGTCTGGAGCTGCAGATAGGTCAAGGAGTAATGGATACAAAATGGAATAAATTCAGGTTAGAGATTAGGAGGAAATTTTTTACTGTGAGGGGTGGAGAGACACTGGAATAGAGAAGTTGTGGATACCCCATCCCTGAAGGTGCCCAAGGCCAGGCTGGATGGAGCTTGGAGCAACCTGGTCTAGTGCAAGGTGTCCCTGCCCGTGGTGGGATGGGCTGGAATGTGGTGACCTTTAAGGTGTGTTCCAACCCCTTAACATTCTGTGGTGCCTTGATTTGGGGCCAGCAGCCCCCACGCTCCACTGTGGGGGCTGGAGGGGTTGGGCTGAGTGAGGCACTGGGTGGTGACACACGTGTCCCTCTTCCCGCTGTCCCCAGTGCACGGTGAAGGCTCTGTATGACTACAAGGCACAACGGGAGGACGAGCTGTCATTCTGCAAGCAGGCCATCATCCACAACGTGGACAAGCAGGACGGTGGCTGGTGAGGACTTGGAGGTCACTCGGGTGTCACCGTGGGCGGGAGATGGAGGGGACACCCCGGGGATTCCCGTGGCAGGTTTTAACTCAGCCTCCTTCTCTGTCCCCTTCACCCCCTTCTCCAACCATCCCCCCTGGCACTGCATGCAGCAGGGACGCCCCTGTCCCTTCCTCCCCAAAATCTGTCCGCTCTCCTTGATCCTCTCACCCCTTCGCAGGTGGCGAGGGGACTACGGGGGCAAGAAGCAGCTCTGGTTTCCGGCCAACTACGTGGAGGAGATCGTCGGCACCCAGGCACAGGAGCAGGATGAAGCCGTGAGTGCCACCTCCCTGGGACCATGGGAGCGAGGACACTGGAGGCTCCCAGGAGCCTTGACCATGTCCAGACCCTTGTCCTGAGGCTGGGAGATGCTCGTGGTCCTGCTCCATCCCAGAACTTTATCCAGAGGCAGTGGGATGCTCATGGTCCTGCTCCAGTCTAGACCTTTAACCAGAGGCTGGGGAATGTTCCTGGCCCTACTCCAGCCTGGAGCTATTTCTGGGAGTTGGGAAATGCTCTTCATCCTGTTCCAGCCCAAATCTTTATCCAGAGGCTGTGGGATTTTCCCAGCCCCACTCCAGCTTGGACCCTTTTCTGGAAGCTTCAGGATATTCCCAGTCTTGTACAAGCCCAAATCCTTATCCAGAGGCTGAGGAATGCTCTTGGTCTTGCTCCAGCCCAGACCCTTACCCTGAGGCTGGGGGATGCTTGTGCTCCTGCTCCACTTCAGATTCTTATCTGGAGGCTGAGGGATGTTCTTGGCCCCACTCCCATTTGGACAATTTATTAGGTGCTCCCAGTCCTGCTCCAGCCCTGATCTCTGTCTGGAGGCTGGGTGATAATCTTGGCCACACTCCAGCTTGGATCCTTTCCTGGAAACTGGAGGATGCTCCCAGCCTTGCTCCTGCCCAGACCCTTATCCAGAATCTGGGTGATGCTCCTGGTCCCACAGACTTGAGGGATGCTCTTGGTCCTGCTCCAACCCAGACCTTTATCCAGAATGTGGGGAACAGTCCCAGCCCTCCACCAGCCCAGACCCTTATCCAGAAGCTGGGGGATGCTTCTGATCCTGCTCCAACCCACCTCTTGGGGCGATTCCCTGGGTGCTTTTTCCCTTCTTTTCCTCAGATCTGTCCAACTCGGAGGGCTGGATGGTGGCTGCCTGTAACCCACAGGCCTCCCCCATGTTACTTTTTCCTTCCTCTCTTGCAGTCATCAGAAAACAGCCCCCTGGGGAACTTCCTGAAGGGCTTCATCGATGTCCCATCGTGCCACGTCGGTGAGTGTCCCTACTTACGGATTTGGGGGGAATTTGGAGTAATTGGGATATCCAGATGATTCAGGGGACATTTTCCCTTGATTCCAAGGGTGCATTTCAGCACACATTGAGAAAAACGGGATCCTCACAGGAGGAGAATCCTGATGGATGGTGGGGTGCCAGGAGGGGCTGGTGGGGGCCCGGGAGCGGGACCGCTGAGGTTTCGTTTGCTCCACAGAGCCATCCGTTGGGAATGTCTTCGAGTAAAGCCCCCCTCTGATGTCCTTATAGTTATCTCCAAAGACGGGAGGAGCTCCAAACCATTTGTCTTCACCATCCATTCCCAGCAGATGTCCCACGCAGCCCAGTCACTGGACGTGGCCGCAGACACGCAGGAGGAACTCAGCGAGTGGGTGGCCAAGATCCGGGAGGCCACGCAGAATGCCGACGCCAGGGTGAGGGGGATGCAGAGGATGGGGCTGGATGGTCCCTTTCTCATGGAGATTATTCCTAACATCTCCAAAGGAAGAGGCTGGGGGGAGACTTGCAGCTCCTGTTTTTCCCTGTGCAGATGCAAGAGGGGAAGATCATGGAGAGGAGGAAGAAGATCGCCCTGGAGCTCTCAGAGCTGGTCGTGTATTGCCGGCCGGTGCCGTTCGATGAGGACAGTAAGTCCTGGAGAAGTGGGATAAAGGAATGAGCGTGGGAAGAGAGAGATGGGAAGAACCATCCAGGTCTCGTTCCTTCCCTGATGGCATCTCTGTGCCTGCAGAGATTGGCACGGACAAGGCGTGTTACCGGGACATGTCCTCCTTCCCGGAGACCAAGGCGGAGAAATACGCCAACCGCAGCAAGGGTAAGAAGTTCCTGCAGTACAACCGCCGGCAGCTGAGCCGCATCTATCCCAAAGGACAGCGCCTGGACTCCTCCAACTACGACCCGCTGCCCATGTGGATCTGTGGGAGCCAACTCGTGGCCCTCAACTTCCAGACACCTGGTAAGTCCTGCTCCTGGGTTTGTTGTTGGCCTCATCCCTGAAAGTTGTCTCAAAATTCCCATTCCCAACGCTTCCGCCCTGGGTCGTCTTGTTGGAGGAGGTTTGGGTGATCTCTCCAACCTTGGTGTCCATCCTCATGGGGACATGAGTGGTTTGGATGCTCTTCAACCTTTTCCTCGTCCTGATAGGGATAGAGGAGGTGGTTTGGATGATCTCTCCAAGCTTTGTCCTCATTGTGATAAGGATAGAGGAGGTGATTTGGGTGATCTCTCCAAATTTTGTCCTCATCCTGATGGAGACACAGTAGGTGCTTTGGATGATCTCTCNATATTTGCTCCATGGAGCTTGTTATTCTTGGGAGTTCTTCTTCATCCGGTGTGGCCAGACCTCACCTTCCCCTTGCTCCCCTTTCTCCCACAGATCCTCGGTGCCCGGCACCTGCCCAAGAACGGGAGGAGCATCGTGTGCCCCTTTGTGGAGGTGGAGGTTTGCGGCTCCGAGTATGACAACAGCAAGAACAAGACGGATGTTGTAGGTGAGGGACCACAAGCGTGACCTTCCCACCCTCAGGGACACCCTGTCCTCCATACTCCTCTTGAGAGAAGAAAGGACACGTGGGTGATGGGGCTGGGATTTCTCCCACAGCTGACAACGGCTNGTGCAAGGACAGCAACACCACCTTGAGGTGGTCACCATGAAGATGGACACTCCTTCCTTATTTTTGGGTCAGCCAGGGGTGGTTTTTACTTGTTCCAGCTACGTATTTGCTCCATGGAGCTTGTTACTCTTGGGAGTTCTTCATCCAGTGTGGCCAGACCTCACCCTCCCCTTCCTCCCCTTTCTCTCACAGATCCTCGGTGCCCGGCACCTGCCCAAGAACGGGAGGAGCATCGTGTGCCCCTTTGTGGAGGTGGAGGTTTGCGGCTCCGAGTATGACAACAGCAAGAACAAGACGGATGTTGTAGGTGAGGGACCACAAGCGTGACCTTCCCACCCTCAGGGACACCCTGTCCTCCATACTCCTCTTGAGAGAACATGTGGGTGATGGGGACGGGGTTTGTGCTCTCNCTGGGATTTGTGTTCTCTCCCACAGCTGACAACGGCTTCAACCCCGTCTGGCTCTTCAAGCAGTTTGTCTTCGACATCAACAACCCCGAGTTTGCCTTCCTCCGCTTCGTGGTGTATGAGGAGGACATGTTCAGTGACCCCAACTTCCTGGCACAAGCCACCTTCCCTGTCAAGGGCCTCAAAACAGGTATGGTCCTTCCATCATCATCATCATCCTCACCGTCTCCATCATAAGTCATGGAATGACAGAAGGGTTTGGGTTGGAAGGGGCTTTTAAAGGTCATCTTGTCCAACCCCCCTGCAATCATCATTATCTCCATCATCATTATCACGATCTCCGTGATTAAGTCANTCTTCCCACCCTCAGGGACACCCCTGACTCTGTCCTCAATAATCCTCTTGAAAGGACACGTGGGTGATGGGGCTGGGATTTGTGTTCTCTCCCACAGCTGACAACGGCTTCAACCCCGTCTGGCTCTTCAAGCAGTTTGTCTTCGACATCAACAACCCCGAGTTTGCCTTCCTCCGCTTCGTGGTGTATGAGGAGGACATGTTCAGTGACCCCAACTTCCTGGCACAAGCCACCTTCCCTGTCAAGGGCCTCAAAACAGGTATGGTCCTTCCATCATCATCATCATCCTCACCGTCTCCATCATAAGTCATGGAATGACAGAAGGGTTTGGGTTGGAAGGGGCTTTTAAAGGTCATCTTGTCCAACCCCCCTGCAATCATCATTATCTCCATCATCATTATCACGATCTCCGTGATTAAGTCATGGAGTCATAAAAGGGTTTGGGTTGGAAGGGACCTTTAAAGGTCTTCTAGTGCAACCCTCCTGCAATTGTCATCATCATGATCTCCATCATTGAGTCATGGAATTATAGAAGGGTTTGGCTAGGAAACAGCTTTTAAAGGTCACCCAGTCCAAATCCCCTTCATCATCTCCATCACAGATCATGGAATCATAGAAGGGTTTGGCTAGGAAATGGCTTTTAAAGGTCATCCAGCCCAAATCCCCTTCATCATCTCCATCACAGATCATGGAATCATAGAAGGGTTTGGGTTGGAAGGGACCTCTAAAAGTCATTGAGTCCAACTCCCCCGCATTGTCATCATCATCATCGTCATCTCCATCATTAAGTCATGGAGAAGGGTTTGGGTTGGAAAGGACCTGTAAAGGTCTTCTATTGCAAGCCCCCTGCAACCCTGGGGTCCTGGCCATGCTGAGGGGCTTGGACCCTGCTGTGGTGCTGAGTTTGTGTTGTGATGTTGTGTCCAGGCTACCGGTCNCATCATTATCTCCATCATCATTATCACGATCTCCGTGATTAAGTCATGGAGTCATAAAAGGGTTTGGGTTGGAAAGGACCTGTAAAGGTCTTCTATTGCAAGCCCCCTGCAACCCTGGGGTCCTGGCCATGGCGAGGGGCTTGGACCCTGCTGTGGTGCTGAGTTTGTGTTGTGATGTTGTGTCCAGGCTACCGGTCGGTGCCATTGAAGAACAGCTACACCGAGGACCTGGAGCTTGCCTCCCTCCTCATCCACATCGAAATCATCAATGCCAAGGCAAGTGGCCCAGACAGCTTGGGGAAAGCTGGGAACGAGAGGAGCCAGCTCTTTGGGGGTGTCCTGCCCACCCCACCGGCCTCACACGCTTGTTTTGGAGCAGGAGGAAGATGAGGAGAACCTCTACTCATCCATCCAGCAGCTCCGGGACCGTGCCAGCGAGCTCTCCAGCCAGGTCTCCAGCTACGAGCGCACCAACGGCTGCGATTCCCGCTACCAGCAGCGCCTGGACGAGCTCCGGGCGGCCCAGGAGCGGCTCATGGAGCTCACCGAAGTCCGCAACCGCAAGTGAGTTGTCCCCTCCCTGTGGCTTCGGGATGTCCCTCTTGGGGGAGGGTCCCTTAAGGCCACCATGCTGCTCCCCACCAGGTTGATGGAGAAGAAGAAGAGGGACCGGCAGATGGTGACCAAACGCAGCTGAGCTGGAGGGACTTGAGCCGAGGAGCTCCCGCAGCCACCTCCTCTCCTGCCACAAAGGGAGGTGGGGTGGCCACATCCGGAACTCCCGCCACGCCCAGGGCTGGGTGACAGCAGCGTGACAAATTCGGGGATGGAAGGGGACCTTGGGTAGCTGTGCCTGTGACAGGGGTGAGGTGGGATGCTCTGGCTTCGATCCCAGGTGCCTCCAGCTTCATCCCGTGTTCCCTGGGGCTCGTGGCCACATCCTTGTCCCCATGGGGTGGCCACAGTGGCTCCTCCTCACCCAACGTTCTCAATGTCCCACCATCCCATGGCAGCCCCGTGACCAATGGGGAAACTGAGGCACAAGGGCCCAGCCGGCCCAGGATGGGGCAGGACTGGCCACCTCCCTCCTGGGCACAGGTGTCAGGACTGGTTGGGGTTAGGCACCAGGATGGGGACACAGGGGACACTTTTCGGGGGGTTAAGGGAGTATTTTGCTCCCCTGCTATAAATATCTGTATTTTCTTCTTTTATCCAGCGTGTACATACGGCGTGGGGGG
>VWYE01001426.1:0-41131 GCA_013398995.1 Alaudala cheleensis
TTCCTCTGAAGCACCCAAAGAGATGGCAAGAGTCCTTTCCAGTAAGATTGAGTGATAACAGGGTCCCAGTGCAATGGCTGCTCTTACGAGCAAAGGCTCACCCTCAGTAAGGAAGAAGCTGTACAGGGCTGGGCTCTGCAGTGACAGTGGATTCTCCCTATGGTAAGCAACATTTCAAGTGTCCTCTGATCCCAAGGCCCAAAGGAGAGAGGAGCTCAGCCCAGACCAGCCCATCACCCCCAGCCAAAATCTTGCCGTATCTCTGCCCTTCCCGAGAGAAAACCTCTCAGGCTACTCAAGAGAGTAGCCAGCTGCACCCTTCCCCCTCTTCCTCCTCCCAGCCACACCTTTTGTTCTCATAAGTATTGGTAGTTATTGTCTCTTAGCAACAAATGGGACAAAATTCCATGAGAGAAAGGAAAAAACGAAAAAAAAATCCTAACCTCCAGCAGAGAGACAGGTGAGACACAGGCTAGACAGCCTTGGCCAAAGAGTTACAGTCAGTGGTTCAATTCCAACTGGAAAGCATAAATGAATGGTGTCCCTCAAGACTCAGTATTAGGAACCATGTTATTTAATATCTTCAGTAATGACATAGACAAAGGGATCAAGTGCACCATCAACAAGTTGTCAGATGACACCAAGCTGATGACAGACACCAGTTGATAGAGGGACCTGGGCAAGCTCAAGAAGTGGCCCATGGGAATCCCACGAGTTTTAACAAGGCGAGGTGTTGTGTTGGGGCAACCCGTGGTGCAAACTCAGGGTATGAACAGAGCAGGCCTGCGCAGAAGGAATGCTGGGGTGTCCTAGGTTGCAAAACAAGATGTGTTCTATCACCACCTTCATGAGCTGTTGAAACCGGCTAGCGCAGTGTTTTCCCTCCGGACAATGTGCTGTTAATGGTCCATCAATGCACTGGCCAATGACTCACAGGTAACTTCCTTTGGGAGCCATCTCTGCTTAATGGGCAATCAAGGACCCATTGTATGACTCACAGAATGACATCAGCCATTGTGAGATGCTCTGCCCAGGGGGGAGGAGCCAAGCATTCCCACCTGGATATAATCTGGGGTTTCTGACAAGGCCTTACTGANGAGAGGGCAGGAACACCTCTCCAATGAAGAGAGACTAAGACAGCTGGGGTTGTTCAACCTGGAGGATACTTGGGGCAGATTTTATTGCACCCTTCCAATAATTAAAGTGGGCTTATAAGAAAGATGGAGACACACTTTTTACCAAGGTCTGTAGGGAAGAGTATACAATAATCTAAAATTAAAAGAGATTACATTTATATTTGATTTAAGGAATAATTTTTTACAAGAGGGATGGTGAGACATTGGAACAAGTTTCCCCAGGAAATTTTTGATGCCACAACACTGGAGGTGTTCAAGTTCAGGTGTGGATGAAGCAACCTGATCTAGTGAAATATGTCCTCACCCATGATAGGTCAATGAACAAGATGAACTTTCAAGCGTCCTCCAACCCAAAGTGTTCCGTGACTTTGTTACTGTGTGTTCATATGCACAGATAAGGCCAGCATTCAAGACCAAGTGCAAATCTCTCCTGATAGCAAAGCATTTCAAACCTGTAAAGTTTCTGAAATGGACTAAATAAAGGCTCACTCTGCTAACTAATACAGAAAAAATCCATGAAACATATTTTTTTCCTTTTTCTGTTTTAACTTGAGTCCTCTGCCATGAGTCACTAACTTAACAATGCCCACACAACCAAATATCTCAATGTTTTGATGTCTCCAAAAACTTTCCATACAGATGACCAGGTCAAGTAATGCAACCTTTCCAGGGAATCATATTTCCTTGAGCACTGTCTGCCTCTTGATGTGTATCAGCTTGATCTGCAGTCTTGGGAGTCTAATAGGACATAAAAGGAAAGCTATAATAAAATGCAAACCATTCAAACACTCCTATGGTCTTTTTTGTTAGTTGAATAACTGCTGAGAATTTCTCTGACATTTTAATAACATAGGTGTTGTGATCTGAATGTATTTCTAGCTAATGCAGAACAGAGATAACTGAAATAGGTACCTGTCCATTATTGTTTTCAATAATAAGGTCGAATTGAACACTTTCTTCTGATACTAGTCTCATTCATTACACCAATTCCATTCCTTTTTAATTTATAGGCTGGTGTCATAATTTTAATTCTTTGTACCTGTGCAAGCTATATTTTAAATGTCACATTTTAACTTTGATTGTGTCCAATTATTGAATGCTTAATTTAAACTCTGTGACTTTCAGCATTTATAACAGCATCTGGAAGACCTAGTGCATTTGAAATGAAATTGTTTTTTGACAGTTTAGCATGGTCTTGGGTAACTGTTTTTTTAGAACTTCTCAATAATGCTTAATTATACTAGCTAAATATGTATTTTATAAAATGCCATTTAACAAAGCGTCACAAATCACCTTTTCCTATTAAATGTAAGAATAAATCTCAAACAGCCCAGGAGGTGGAACCTTTCCTGTGACCATGTAGTTTGATGCCATGGGTGGTTTCACAGAAGCATGTCACATCATTTAACATAAACAAGTCTGGTATGTTTCAGCATTGTCCCAGTCAGGCAGTCAAACAAGTAAATGGTTTTCTGTTGTAACAGACTCTTTAAAAGGGGTTTTAATTTCTTTAGCCTTTAAACATCTGCTAACTCTTGCTGGATATTTGGAGGATATTTTATTCTATCTTCCAATCACCTCCAAAAAACTATATCTTTTTTGCACATTAAAAATACAGCATCCGTCTAAATCATCAGTGGCTCTTCTAGTTAGACAACAAGATGCTGTTCATAGTTTCTCAATTGTCTGCTGAAAAGATTTACAATAGCTTTACTGAGGAAGTAAACTGAGAAAAAATGTGAAATAGAAATGAAATATCAATGAGGCTTCATTTTGTCTCTTTCTCTAAACCTCATTTTCCCAAGAATGTGAATCTCAGACTAGGTATTTTGGTTTCTCAATTTTTCTCCATCTGCATTAGTATTAAAATCAAGACAATTAATTTCTTTAAGTAAATCTTATGCCTGGTTTGTTTCTTTCAAGTAAGGTTTCAAAATGTTTTTTCTGCATTTTGTGAAACAATACATTCAGAGTGTTCGGATAACTGCTGTGTGGCTTTAATGGTCACTATCAGGAACAATGAGCAGAAAGGTGTGTACCATGTACAGAATTAGGTTTAGATTAAAGTTCACAGAGGGCAAAATATATACTGATAAGTTACTTATTGATTTAAAAACATTTCATTGGGCAATAAGACAAGGCTTAATCAAATAAAAATCACTTGTCTCCAGAATATCAGCACAGGACATACACAATACCTAGACTCAGGCTGAGGCTTTAAATAGGTAAGAAATTACACTTTCAAAATTTCCAAATGTTTAAAAACCCGAACAAAAGACAACAAAGGACCGAATAAGGAAAAAGGACAGCACACTGGTGACCTGGCAGCTTATCCATGTACCTCATTGTTCCATTTAATTTTATTTAATTTTATTTTAGGAATCAGTTTTTGGGTTTTAGCTTGCTCAATATACAATTTAACTAGGGAAATGGCTAAATGACCTAGCAAAAGTAGTTTTTAATAATTAATTCATTGCAAGGTAATTGTGTTTAGCCAACTTTATTTATAAAACAAAATAATCATATACAATGCTCTATGAAAAATTAATAAGGTTGGTATTATGACTTATGAAGTGAAGATGATTACATGAGATGCTTGTCTGATAAGCACTTCCACACAGATATACTATTGGGATTTGCCAAGAAAGAAGTTGAAGGCAGATTGAATCAAAGTGAAAACATTCCTGCAAAGGCTTTGCTAGTAAGTATGTAGTCACTGAGGTGATTACCTGGTAGAAGTTCATTAGTTTTATCTACCATCTATTTCCTTGGCACTGCTCATGTATTTAAAAGTAGCCAAAAACAGTTGCAGAGGGATTTGAAGAAGACAATCTTTGCACATATTTTCACTGAAATGTTTCACTCTAATTCTCCCAAGCTCCCCAGAACTGTATGGTTGAGCCCTTCTTGTGGAACAATTCAAGTAACGTGTTTCCATTGTTCTGAATAACAGAGATTAATTCCGTATTCAAAATACTTGTGCTTATAAAATCAGTCACCTTTGAACAACATGTATCTTGTTTGTCAGCATGTGGATTAAAGTCAAAAGCACTTGCGCAGGTGCATTTTGCATTTATAAAACCTTTTTGTGTGAATTGGTACTGGCCCATTATTTTGCACAGTGTCAAGCTCCTAATTTGATCATTTTATCTCAAACTATGAAAATCTACTTTTTTCTGAAAAGTTTTGTCTTTCCTGGGAATAGCTGAAAGGTCAATTATGTGCAGTCAGTATTGGTTTGAAGTAGGAATGAGTGGGTGCTGTATTTCATTCCAGTTTTTACAGAGACAGAGACCCAGACATTCAAGTTGTATTTTGCTCTTCCAAATCTTTTGTAAATGGGGACATTTTTATTTCAGTGCATAATCTTCAGTGTCCTAAAGATTTCTTTTTTTTTCTTTTCACCTGACTGCATTGTATCTTGCTGAAGTGTTATCAAATAACTTTACTTCTGTATCATATTTATCTTGACACTGACTTTGTTAATAGTTCAATGATTCATTGGCTAATGACTGCTTTACAAAACAGCAGACAAGAAGGGCATCAAAGAATTAGAGAGCCAAATTCATCAAAGATAGCTTAATCAAAGGTATAAATTTACTCTTGAAATATTTTATAGGATTTATTATCCCAACATTAAAATATAATAATAAGGTATTTCTGAATACTTTCCAGACAGCCACTGCTTACTCTACAACTTGAAACACATGCAGAAGCCAAGTGTATTTTCTACCTGCTGCACAGAAACACAGACTTTTCATTGCAAATGCTGTTAAAAGGGCTAACATATGCTGCAAACAATAGACTTGTAGATTGAGAATGTATAGTTAGATGTTATGTTGAAAAGAGAGTAATCAGAAAGCAAGTGCACCAAGTGCTTGGAAGTTTTGTTTGGGGTGTTGTGGGTTTTTTTTGTTTGGGTTGTTTTGGGTTTGTTTTGTTTTAATTGGGTGTTTTTTTCTGATTTTTTAGCTGGGATTAAAGGTTATGTAGAAAAAAGACTGGTGAGCTGCAGTCACAAAGAGACCATGGTTATTTAAATGCCTCTCCAGACCCCGTACTCTGATCCGAGGTCTGTACCTCAATATCCACTATGTCTTCTTCTCTTTGCTTGTTATAACTAGCTACCTGGGCTTCCAGGAGAGCTAAGTGTAACATCTCACAGTGTGAAAAGTACAAGTCTAGGACCCTGCTAGAACCACACTGTCTGTGCTGACATACTGACAATGCAGGGACCTCCCACACAGTGATGCTTTGTCTCATATAGAATTGCCCCTTTTCCTGTGTTTGTTTCAGGGACTCCTGAGCCGTAGCTTGCAGCCATGTGGCAGATCATCCACACACCAGGAGTCCCGGCTCTCATTCTATGCTTTTAGGTCTGTCTAAGGTGTGGCAAGTACTTTGCTCACCTCATTTCTTTCCGACCAAATGTTCAAGATTGAGTAGAACCTGAGAAATCTTGTTTTACTTATATGAAACCAAGCTCAGAATAAATATTCACACTGAAATCAGTGAGCTTGGGTCAGAACTGAAGGATGTTCAAATATATGTATGATTTTGGTAAGTTTTTCCTGAATAGGTGTCACTATAATCAAGTTTTGCAATGTTTCATTCTTTTATCACTGCTAAGATGTAAGAACTGTGCTAGCAAAATCCCCTTTTGTATATTTTATATATCTTCATATATATAATAATTTTAATATCTTCATCTCTTCTTAGTTAGTATCTTCCTAAGTGAACTGTAAGTTGGGATCATGTGTAAACTTATAAAGTTTGCCAATGATACCAAACTGAGTGGTGAAGTGGGCACTTTGGCAGGGAGAGCCACCCTGCAGGAAGACCTGGATAGGCTGAAAGACTGGGCTAACCAGACAAGTGTGAGATATTGCACCTGGAAAAATATAACCCAGGAGTGCGGAACAGGCTGGGATCTACCTGGCTGTGGAAAAGGCCTGGTGGGTAACAAGCTCATATGAGTGAACTCTATGATGATACAGGAAAGGAAACCAATGCAGTGCCATGCTGCATCAGCAAGAGCATGACCAGCAGAGATAAAAAAAGTCATCTCTCTAATCTACTCAGCTCTGGTCAAGCCACAGGTGGAATACTGTGCTCAATTCTTATCCCCACTATACAAGAAGATGTGGACAGGTTGGAAAAGGTCCAAAGAAGGGCCACAGAGATGATCAAAGGACTGGGCTGAGAAGAGATAGCTTAAGAGGCCGAGAGAACCAGGTTTGCTTACCTTTGAGTAAAAAAGGTTTAGGAGGAGGCCATATTTCAGTATTTAAAAGATAACTGCAAAGACAAAGGAAACTCTGTTTTTACACAGAGTCACATGGGAAAGACAAGGGATAATAAGTGCAAGTTACTTTTAGGGAAATTTCAGTTAGACATAAGAGGAACATTTTCCACAATGAGAACAGGTCAGACATTGTATCTCCCCTGAGAAATGGTTGATTACTCCAACACTGGAAAATTTTAAGACAGAATTTTAGGAGGAGAGCTGAACGAGATGATCCTTGAGGTCCCCTTCCAACCTAGTATTATATGTTTCTATAATTGTTATCACCAGGAATATTTCAGCTTCCTTCCCTTAACATTCAGATGTGGAAAAACAAAGACAGGTGCTTATATTATAGAAATTCTCTGTCTTCTATTCACACGTTTGCAAAACTATGAAGACAAACTCTAATTCCATGATAACTAGACATATAAACAGAAATAGTGTTTTCTGCCTTGAACTTACAAGAGCTTTTTATTTTGGTTTTCTTATAAAGGAATAGAGAGAATTCAGAGAAGGAAAGGATTCACAGTATTACACGGAAGTCTTTATTACTGAATTTAACAAGCCTCAGAATTTTATAGCAGGAGGTGTTTCCTCCCATTTATCCTAGCAGCTGGTATTATAAAAAGTTGATCTCTAAGTTCTCAGTAGTGATGATACTTCTTTACCATGTAGGCTTTCTTGTTTCTTCTCTGGAATATAGACATGAATCTCATATGCCAGTTTTGGATAACAATATTTCATATGTATTTTTTAGCAGCAGCATCTTGGCAGACAACTCTCAGACTTGGTGGCAGTGCAAGACTTGTCCCTTGGTGTGTCTAGAATTAGGGGTCTGAGTTATCCTCTTACCCAATATTGTTCAAAGATGCGTAATTTTTTCTTTCAGCTACCGTGTTCCCCTTTGTGCATCAATTTTCACAGACTGATCTGCAGTATGGAAAAGGCCAGGAATTGCTAGAACTTTATGACCAGCTGACCTTGTATAAAATAATTTAATCCCTATCACTTTATTAGCATATGTTTCTGAGTTTCTTTTTCTCTCCCATCCTTTCAAAATCTCACATGAAAAAAAAAATCCTTTTTGCCCTTCAAATTATTTCAATGCTTTATCTGAAATTTTGTTCACATAAATCAGTTCAAAAGATAGCAGGAAAGGCTTTTGGTATCGAGCTTGCCTGAAAAAAATGCTGTGAAATATTTCCATATATTGTAAAAACTGCAGGCTGATTTTTTGCCCATTCCACCTCAGTAGATGCTTTTATTTTGCATCATATTTCATGTTACTTAAATCACTTTACACTTTTAAATATATGAGATGCCACTTGATGTGCCATTTTAATCAAGGAAGAGGTTTTGGGCCTGATAACTTCTTTTACTCCGAGTATTAATACAAAATTTGTCTTGGAAAGTAAGCAGACTTTGACCTTACTAACTTTTTAAAGTGAAACCAGTTAGAAATCTCACACAGGCCTGGGACCAAAGTGGGTATTTAATAATCACTCCACCATGGGACCAGATAAATTGAAATCATCTTAGTCTTCTTGCCACTGCTTAGCTACTGGAAAGGAAAGAAAGCAAAATTGCAATTTGCTAGAAAGCTCTGCAAAGAAAAATACAAAATACATTCCTAAAGCCTTGGGTTTGGGGGCAAGCATTTATTCCTTTGTAGAGAGAATAAGGAATGAATAATGAATCAAATACAGATTGACTCTTTCCTGTTGAACAGAGGAAATGTTTATAAAACAAGAAGTTGCTAGATTTGTCTATTAAGTACTGTAACTGAACCTGTCATATGTGCTTGGGAAACCAATAGTTGGTGCTCTGGAGAGAGGCAGGAAGAGAAAAATGTATGTGTGTATGTGCACGTGTGTGTGTGTGAAAGATTAAGAAAGTGGCAAGCTAGTTCTGTCTAGTACATAACAGAAATATGAAACAACTATTTGCATGGTTGTATTCTCAGAATTCCCAAACCCTACATTTTCCACAATGTGGAAAAGGAAAATCACCATTTTTAGTCGAAACCTGGGGTTCAGCAACTTTTTAGATGAAGGTAGCCAGCTAGTATGAGTAATACCCTTCATGTATTCACCAGTAAGCACTGAGCTGGTATGAAAAAGAGGGGTTTTCCTCTTACATTTTTACTGTTTTTGTAAAAGAGAAGTGAGCCATCGGTGTAAATTATAAAGGCATGAGTCAGGTGCTTTGCTCTGGAGGGAAATTTGATGGTGAATCCCCAAACTAAATAATCATCTCACAGTATTTTAATTCAGGAGGAGAGAAATTGGAAGATCTCTTGGATGTGTTTAAATGTTGTAGAAAACATGTCAAATAAACATCAAATGGTTCATCCTGTAACTTTGTAATCAACAATCATATTGAATGCAGATTGTTTAAAATACCGTAAATGAACTGCATTTCTACATGCACCTCCCACTGCTCCTAGTGCATTTTAAGAAAATATTCTTTCTGAGAAGACCTCTTCTCCTCCTGTTCTTCTGCAAGCTAAAGAAATTTCCATATCTGATTCTATAGAAAAAGAAAAAGAAAAAATAAGTTAATTTATTTAACTGCAGCAACATGATCAGAACAATAATTCTTGAGTCCAGAGAGAGTCCGTCTAAGATACTAATTGACGTCCATTTTCTCCTATGGAATTGCATCTCTGAAGCATTCTAGAAAAAGGAGATTACTTTGCCTGAGATGATAGGCAAATTTGTTTAAGATATTGGAGCTTGCTTGGGGAATAACATGCCAGTCCACAGGGTAATGCTTCAGGAATGACACATCTCAAGTTCTTACTTTAAAACATACCTTGTGTCGAAAATGTGTATTTGGTGGTTGAAAAGCACTTTGGTTAACACACTTGAGGATGCTATTGCCTAATGATTACTATGCTGAAAACTAAATAGACAAAATCTCACATATAAACGACATGAAATTATGTGAAGAAAGTAACACTGTTTTCTTTCTGTAGCATCACAACATCAGAACGTGAATATTTATAACTTCTTCAAGCCAGACTCTCAGAGATGCTGAACAGAAACCTAAGCCTAGGTGAATCACACATTCAATAATATACAGTTTGGATTTTCACACAAATATCCAGGCCTTCATATGTTCTTGGATACTCAAGAACAGCTCTTTTCATCATTGAAGTCTGAGTGTTAAGAGTTGAAGGGCCTATATCATCTACTCTAATTACAACTCTTGAAATTCTAGTTCAGTCCCTACATTCTAAGTAGTTTTTACTCCTTAAGTGCAAGGCCTCGAAAATCTGTTACTGAAAACCATGGTTCTTAGGTTTTCCTAAAGCATTTTTTTATATATAGGCATAACTTCTTCAGTAGCATCAAAAATTGAATACAAACACATAATGGTGATGCAGATGTTGAAAGAATCAAGTCAATATTTGTAAACCCTCACATGAAGATTGAAGCTGGACATTCTCAAATACAAAACTTTTTGTTGATAACAACCACTCCTGAAAATGTTGATCCTGATATATGACAACAGAAACAACAAGCAGTGAACGTCTTCAACACATAGAAACAAGAAATAATTCCTCAATAGAATAAAATAAATAGCATGGTGGGAGATTTAGTTTTAATTATTACTATCAGCCCAGCAGAAAAATGCATTTTTTACTTTTGATTGGATTAGTGGCAGAGGGAGAAGTGAGATTTGGAGCACAAGCTTTCAACTAAAGGAGCATGAAGGATGAAAGCTCTCTCTGGAAATACTGAAGGGGCTTAGCTTGGAACACAATGTTTTTTTGAAGACAGGCTGCCAAGCTTTTTTATATTTCCTGATTTTTAAACATAGCCAATGTCCATTTACAGCTTGTTATGTTGCTTTCTGGTGGCTTACAAAGATTTAAAGTCTCTGTTCTAAACATCTGAACATCAAAAAAGGGCTCACCCCATGTTTTTCACTTCTAATTCTTCCTACTTCTCTCCATTGTGTAACTCCAACTTCTTCTAAAAGCAGGTATTCCCTGCTTTCAAGTCCTAGCCCAAATGAGAATAGGATTTGTACATCAATGATTCAAGAGGTTTGCTTGTGACTTTGCCACAGAGAACATGACTGTGGGTTCTGGCAACTCCCTCTCAGCAGCAGCACCATGACTGTGAGTCCCTGTCTGCCTCACACACAGCTGCATTGAATGCTGTGGTAATACCAGCCATCTGAGAGCTGTGGAAGTCACAAGTGGGATTCTGTGACAGCTTTCTAAACAGAAAATTCAGACTAATTAGTCTCCAATGAACTAAACAGCATTTTATTTATAAATTTGAATTTATTTCTTCCCTTTCCTCATCCCACTATAAGTATTAATCATATAACATACTGCTTGTCCCAGTTTAGGGCAAATCTGGGAGGAAACCTCCCAAATGGGGGTCTCTCTGGGAAGCAAGCTGGAACTGCCCCTCCCCCCTACTGGTTTGGGAAAAAACCTCCTTAGAGATGAGTGGAAAAAACTATTTATTTAACAAAAAGAAAGTGCTTACAAACCTAGAAATTAATAATATGAAACAATAAAACCTGGCAAAATTGAGAGAGAGTCCTTGCTGCCTTGCCGTGGGAGCCCGGCTCTCTCAGCCTTTATTAGTTCTTTCCGGCACTGGAAGATGCCGGCCTGGGCCCGGTGGCCCAGCGGTGCTCTCCCTGTGCTCTCGCTCTCGTAGATCTTTCAGTCCAAGAGCAGGTTTAAACAGTCCCAAGAAAAAGGAAAAAAAAACCAGTCCAGGGAACTTCTCTGCCCTAGCTAGCTAAAACTAACTAAAAGCAAAGGAGATCTCTGACTCTCGGCTTCAGACGAACAGTCCAGGAGCTGGAATGTGGAGGAGAAGCTGCTTCTCTCAAAACAAACTCCGCGCTTCTCTTTTCTCCCCCTTCGCTCTAGGAACCAGTCTGAAAGCTACAGAACACAATATCTAACACAGACAGAACAGACAATTTGGGGATAGAAGCATCATACAGTCACCCTAGGACACTGCTACAAGATTTGCTGGCTTTAATGTTTTGCTTAAAACCTTCCTGGCCTATAATGTTTTTCTTAAAACACCCCTCTATCAGATTTTCTGATTCTTTTCTAGCTATATACTACATATAAATGAATTTAACTGCAACGGGTATGTGAACAAAAGTATTCAACATAGAGGAAAGATGTTCAGAGTAATTCTCATTATTTATGATCCCAAGTTATAATATTTGTAGAAGATTTTTCTAGATTACTTTTCCTTAGTTATTTTTCATTCTCCTAACTTTCATTCTTCTAACTTTTTAAACCACATTTTATAAGTCTTATGAATCAGAATATCCTGTTAGTTAGCTACCTAGATGTCATTCTCTTTTATTCACTGGAAAACCTTTTCCCTCTAAAATAGCCATGTATATATTGGTCAATCAGTGAAGAAATTGTTACAGCCCCTCATGCCAATACCCCCCTTGGAACCTGAATAGAACTGAGCCATTATTTCCTTCCTCAGCCACATTGCTGTGTCCTAGAGTGGGCTACTAAAACAAATAAACTTAAAATGGTGACAGAGCAGAGCACAGTAAACTCAAAATATCTCTTTATTGGATAAAGAGTGTTAAACTAGAAAATTCTAATAATGAAGGCAAACCCAGTATTTCTGATCAACAGCTAAGACAAATGGTCAGGGAGGAAAATAACAATCATAGCAGTGAAATCCCTGGAAAAATGAAAAAGAAAGAGAAGTCATTAATAGAAATGAAAAATGACAAAAAATCTGAGGAATAGGGAATACAGAACTCCATAAAATTATACAAAACATAACAAAAATGAAGATGTTTTGCTACATAGCCTGGGAAATATGTCTACTCTATCCAGAGCAGTTCTGTTACCAGCAGACAGAGGTACTCTGGCTTAAGGTTACCAGAGTAGCTCTTGGCTAAGCACAGGGAGCAGGAGAATTATCAAGAGGTTTGGCGGTGTCATAATAACATATTGCAATGCTGGATTCAGATTTCTCCCCATTCCTGTGGCTTCCTTTCCTTGCAATCCCCATGGTGGCCTTCACCATAAGATACTAGGAGGAGTTGGTGGCCAGTCTGTTCTGCAGTTCCTGTCATGTCAGCAAGCATTTCTTAGTTGTCTTTTTTCATTGCCTCATTGGCATCAGAACCAATCCCTTGTCAGTCAAGAATCTAGCGAAAGAGAGAAAGCATCTCTGTACTACTGCCTGGGAATACACAATAATTGATATGGTTGCCCAAATCAGTCTTCCCAAAGAGCAAGCACAGGTGAAAATCCCCTTTATGAATATGTCTGAAGATGCCAAAATGCTAAAGCACTGGCTAGATGCTTTACAGCTCTTCTTTCTTCTTTTGGCCTTTGCCCCAGAGAGACAGCAGTGTACTTGAGACTGCAGCTCCTTTGGGAATTTATCCATATATAAATGCTTAGAAGATCAACAGGAAACAGGTAAGTAATATGGTTGGGAATTACATTGGAAAAAAGTTGGTTGGTTATTTGAAACTCATACAAATTAACCTTCAATCAAATAGAGTGTAATTTGAAGAAGAGGTAAGGGAGATAGAGGTAAAAAAACTGCTACAACTTAGCAACACAATAGCAGATGGAAAAATACTAAATATAAAAATCTATCTATTGCTGAACTCATACTTTGCATTTATGTGAATAATATTTAAACACAGAAAGTAAAAAAAAAGGACAGTCACACCCAGCTGACAGTATGGCCTCCAATATTTGCCTGACTTCTTGGAGAAAAATGCTTCTTACTGACCGCTGATGTTAGAACATCTGAAGTCTAGCAAGTTTCCAGGCTCATGGACAGGTTCTGCCTTCCCTCATGAAATATTATTAAATTGCCACCAAAATGCTTGACAGAGAGGACAGAAACAGGTAAAGACCCCTGGCGTACTTGCCAGTGGTTTCAGCCCTTATTGCCCCAAGGGTAAAGTGAGACAAGGCATCCCTGTGATCCAGTTCACACTGGAATGCCCTTTTTTTATACTAGTGTCATGACTTTCAACAAAACTACAGGAAACCGAACCTAAAAATGTATTTATTATTGTAGAGGGAGATAAGACAGGCTGTGGGACACACCTGCAGAACATGGTGGCAGCACAGAGAAGATTTTCTCTGCCTGACCTTGGGAGGAGATGTGAGGTGGCAAATGCCCTATGGAGAGGAGCCTGCCAGAGCCTGCCAGGATAAGTGGGCATGATATAAGGACATATAAGGACATTAAAGCGTGTTGCTGGCATGGCAAAGTGTGATAGGTCGTTTAGTGAAAAATATCACATAAGGAATTACTGTGTCTCGAAGAAGTGTGTAACATCAGCTTGTTTCTCACAATAAGCATCTCAGTATCCCCACTGATTTGAGGCCGTGCACCAGTTGTCCACAAATTACATTTAGGAAGAGAACGTGGACTGATACAACCCCACAGTCCTTGTGTGACTCTCTATTATGCTGACAAAAGACAGGGAGACTCATTGGAACCTGGCTATACTTGGGAGAATTTTACTAAAAAGTCTAAGGCTGACACTTCGAGAGAGAGCAAAACAACAAGGATCAGAACATACCAAAATTAATGGGATTTCAATTCCCTTAAAAGAAAGTGCAGCTTTCACTAATAGTGTCTTGATGGCATCAGGAAAACAACAATAATCATTTCTCTGTAGTGGAATTCAGTAAGTGAAGGATTTATTCTTTTTCTTTTCCGCAAAGAACTTTTGTAATGTAATTGTGGTGGAATGATATGTGTCAACATAGAAATATGTATCAACATAGAAAGTTAGGAAATACAACTGGCTGATGTAAAAATGAGCTGAAATGTGTGGAAAATAGGCAGTATCACGGTACTGAGGCACCATAAGGAACTAGCAAAAGAGGAAAAATTAATTACAGAGAAATATACAGCATCTTAAAGAAAAAAGTCTTCTCAGAGCCACTACCTATTTCTCACTTCTTGGTTTTACTTATTTTTTATTTTATTTGCCTTTTATGCCAAACTCTTTCTAAAATGAGGAAGTGGAAGTGTGCAAAACTTCATGTTAACCTTCAAATCATAAAAAACTAGCCTTTGCTTTTAAGAAAATGCATCAGTATCTAAGAACAAGAAGCTATTAATTTTAGCATTCATTATTTGGCAATCTTCATATATATCTCATTAAGCAACTGATATAGAGGCAGGCTACAGCCCTAAAAGATGATTTTAAGACAAGCCTGCTGCTTGACAGTAGTTCAGAGCAGGAATACTAGAGATATAATGTGTCTCTGTGATTACAAGTAGAAATGCTTGTAACATTGCTGAACGTGTAGGAAATTAATGACAAATGAGGAAATTCTGGATTGATTGCTCAAATGGTATAAATCAGGGTGCAGCAAGCACTGTATATCTGACCCATCATGCCCCTTTTATTGGCATAATAGGCAAATAAAATAAAAAAGTAAGTAAAACCAACCGGTGGGAAACAGGTAATGATTCTGAGAGGACTTTTTCTTTAAGATGTTGTATTTTTCTCTGTAATTAATCTTTTCTCTCTAGATATTTCCCTATAGTGCCTCAACAATCTGCACCCTGATACTGCCAATTTTTGCACATTTCATCTCATCTAGCTTTATTTTTGGAAAGATAAAACCACAGAACGCACAAAAAAGAAAATGCATTAGTAGAAATATAATCACCCTAATATTTATCATATTTTATTTTATCATATTGTAGTCACACTTCTCACTAAAGCATAATCAACTTGACAATTATCCACCATTGTTTTAACTGCTCTACTTTTTAGAGCAGACTTGTTTAAGCCTTGTGCAGAAATTGACATCCTTTTTTATCACTAATTATAATCTGCATTTTCTTCCCCCAGGATTTGTTATTTGCAAGGTTTTTCCTCAGGAACATATAGAATTGCCTGTGTTGAAAGGGATGCTAAAGACCACCTAATTGCAGCCCTCCCACCATGGTCAGGGCTGCCTTCCAGTACCTCAGGTGGGGTTTCACCAGAGTAAGGTGGAGGGGTAGAATTCCTTGCTTGGCCACACTGCTTTTCTCTCTTAAAGGGTGCATAACTTTGACCTGCATTTGGCAGTAGTAATTTTCAGACATAAGACATGTAGGAATCTAAGTGCAGAAATACAGAGAAAAGTTTTAGGGACAAATGGGGTTTGCATTGATGAAACATTAGTGGCAGATCACATATTCAGAAGAACACTGGAAAAGCTGCTCACCACCTGAACTGAAATTAATGTTTCTGAGTTCAGTCTTGTAGAACCTAAATATTAGTTCTGGTTCTGAAAAAAATTCAAGTTATGGAGAAGATGACTTGTTTCTTTATTTCATATTATTTGAAACCAATAAGTTAAAACATTGCAAGACATTTTACAACACTGCTTTCTATTTTGCACATTTTATTGGAAAAGCAAAATGATAACATAAACTTCATGATAATAAAACATGAAGTTTTATTTAAACACTTCTTCTTCCTCATTTTAGAAAGAGTTTGGCATAAAAGGCAAATAAATCAATTTTGTTTCTGTTCCTCTAAAACAAATAAGTCACATGTATCAGTCTTCCTGAACCTTGAAGTAATTGCAGATGGGAGGATATTACATAAAACCATTTGATAAATTGCTCTTTCTTCTCATTTGTTCTCAAGTGAACATTCCTGATGAGCCCTTTACTGTGTTTAAATTCAAAAAGAGGCTAGAAACTTCCATCTGAGTTATGCTGTATTTAGTGCTAAAAGTACTGCCATTGTCAAAGATTAATATAAGGTTCCCTGAGTACAGAATTTGTCAAACATATTTTTAAACATTCTCTTAATCTCAAACACTGCCTTTTCTCCTTGCATACAGTTCTTTCTATTTTATAATGGCAGTCACAGAAATCAGTGGAAATTACTTATACAACAATTCTACATATCCACACCAACCCCTTACAGACTCTTCTCTGAAAGAGCATCTTTCTAATGACCTGCGCGAAAGTGTTTTTCTGTAGCAGCAAGGCATGTACTTAAGTAAATATCAGTATATTGCATATATATGTACTGATAGGTTGCATGGAAAGGAGTTTGCCTAATGAGGAATTTCAGCTTAATAAGGGCATGTTTTATGTCTTTTTTGCTGTAGATGAAAGAGGAGATGCCTGGAAAGAATAATTACAAGAAAAAACTTGTGAAGGGAGAGAAGGTGTCACATTTATATTGTAGTGGTTTCATAGTTCTCAAACCTATTTCGAACTTCTCTTCCATGATCTATCCAATTTTCCATTACCTTTTGTCCTGGTTCTGCCCAGGGCAGGATTAATTTTTTCCAGTGGGTTTGTAGTCTTGTTGGAACAACCCTATTTGGAACTTCCATTCCTAAACCATGATAGCCTTTTAAAAAATGTGTGCATCTGAATGGGTTAGTCTCATCATTTCACCCTCAGGATAAATTCCTTTATTTTGCTTTCATGAATGTTGATAGCAGAACACTTATTAGTTATGTGTAGTGTAGCTACTAAGATATAACTCACAACCAATCCATCAGGTAGATTTTTATTGAACATTTGCTTTATTTGTTTTATTATATTTGTAATTTTTAATCAGAGTGTTTACATTATCAAATAACTTACAACATCCAAGTAAATCTCTTTGCCTTTCTTCATTAAAATTGTTATTTCAGCAGAGAATAAAATTACTCTGGTTTGAGAAGATGCCTTTTCTATATAGGAATTAAATTTTTATCCTTTAAAATGTTCATGAAGTGATTCTTGCAAGATCTTTTTTATTACTTGTGTGGATTTCTCTAGTTCATTGTTATTTAGCTTATCTTCTTTCAGTGTTTTTTTGTCTGTTTTTAGGGGGTTTTGTACCCTTTTTTCTGTGTGTGTGTTGTTTCTGTTGTTCTTTTGTTTGTTTGTTGGTTTTGGGGTTTTTTGTTTCTATATAGTCAGCGTAACGTAATTCTTCTTCTTTTTTGGTGGTTTTGTAATTCTTTTTAAGAAAACTTAGGTGCCAATTACTCCAGCCCAATAATTAAAAAAATAATTCACAATAAAGCACAGTCCCTAAGAAAAACTGAACTTCATATCACTGGGGTTTCAAATAATCCTCATTCATAAATACGTACAAGAGAAATACCTACTTCTAAGTTTTCCCTTTCTGTTTGATAAATAACAAGTTTGTGAATACTGTAAATTCCTAGAGTCCTTCTTCTCCCTATGTAGCTATAGAGGTTTAGCTGAAATCCTTACCTGCTTTAGCAACTTTCTTTATTTCAGAACCCATCTGCACCTGTTGCCATTTGATGCCATATTTCCTATTGCTTACATATTTACCTTTAATTATGTTAAATTTAAATTAATTATACAATAGTCTTCTAAATTCCTGTCAATTCACAGCTGACCTGAGATGGGTTATCAGCAAAGTTTATTGATTTAATATTGAGCAGAGCTGGAATTCAACACACCTTCTATGTGCTTTCAGCAGGCACTCTTCCTTTCTTTTGTTCTCTTAAGAATTCAGGAAAGGGAACTAGGATTTCAGAATTGAATCTATTTTTGAAGAAGATAATAAGTTCTGAAGAAGCCAATATGATCTGATGGAGTGATTAAGCAGCTAAGACACAAGAAAATTATTCAAACAACTGGAGAAATTCTTCCCAGGAATGCACATATCCTCTTTTTCTTTTATGCACAGGTTGATCTCATGAAACTGGTCTAACTAGTAAGGCTGAGAGAAAGACTGAAATTTGTCATTACACAGTATTTAAGTATGTAAAAGATGAAATAAAGACAAGGGGTACATTAAATAAATTACCAAATTGAAGATCTCTATATCTTAGTTAATGGAGTTAAAAGGTGGTTAAAAAAATTATATTATGGTTTAGTGGATTTGAAATGAAACAGTAATGTAGAAGATTTATGTTCTCCAGAACAGAGTTTTTCCAGATTTTGCTGGAGTCTTTGAACTGCAAATGTCTAAATAAATGGAAAAATAAAGAGTGAAAATAGTAGATTAGAAAATGAAAGCAGCAGAAACAATCTGTCATCTTGACCTGCCTGAAGGACTAGGGAAAATAAGAAGAGAAAGTTAAGAAATACCCCTTTAAAGAAAAGTTTATTAAAAGTTTTATGTCTGCATTCCTTGTTCTTGCAAAGAACACTGAGCAGAGCACCTCTTGGCCTCCACAAAGCAATGATAATAAAGTTTCTTAATTACAGAAATATAGATAAGTTGTTACAGCTAGCTACACTGAATAAGTCTGATTTATAATTCAGATAAGTACTGCTACTCCTTGATTGCAGTATGAAGATACAAAGGAAGCAGAATCCGTAGACACGGAGAGGAAGCTTTGGGATTATAAAATTGAGTGCTTATTTTATGCTGCTAGGCTTTAAATTGATGCACATGAAATTAGACTGTTTCTTTTATAGTACAAAAAGATTATCACTCTTGCTTTACCCAAGAAAGGAATAGTCAAGATCATTGCAAATAAAGGAAAATTGATATTCTGAATGTCTCAACATAGGTGTTCACGAGTCCTCTCAAGAGAAATGAGTTTTCAGGGTTACTTCTGTTTGAATGACAGTTTAATGGATAAGAGCCACGTGGGACATAACAGTCTCTTGCCTTCTCTCACCTGATTTAATGTAAAATATTTTGAATACTGTGAGTCTTCTTTCTCAAATACCTCTCCCTTTTTGGAGCTGTGGTTTAGGGTACATACTTGGCATATATTTCAGTAGGCTCTTGGACTCCTACATACACACATACACCTACTCATGCACATAGACAGAGAAGAGACACTCAGTCTCTTTCACAAGAGAATTCAAGCACATCAATCTCTTCAGCATTTCCTGGTAGCAACAGTAAGGATTTTGGTGGTCATTGTGCTGGTTTCTGTGAACTTATTTATGAATGTCTGTATCTCCCAAATTTCCATGGGGTATTTAGGCACTTGAACTCAACTTTGTGAGTCTGAGTAAGAAATCTATTTTGAAGGCATGACAGTAGAAAGTATCATCACAACAGTTAATCCTTTCTTGGCATTTGATCCAAGACCTTCACAAAGTCATAGAGTGGGAATTATTGAGCTGTTTAGGAGTCTCTCAGCCCAGAGTCTTGTAGGTAACAAGCTGTCTTACCGGGTAGTGATACCATTTTCAGGTACACATAGTTCCATTTCCAATTACATTTAAGTTTTCTAACTAGGAATAACACAATTTGAATAAAGTATCTTTGTCCAAAAATTAACCGTGGAGTAAATATTCTATAAATATTCTGTCTGGCTCTTTCTCCTGAGGAATCTCTTGATAGGGAGTTAATGGAAAGAGCATCTTTCTCTGTAGTAGCTGTAGCAGTTCTCTTATGGGTAAAACAGCTGGAAATGTGATCAGAGGGACATCTCTGAGCAATTTTTTATTTTTTTTTTTTTTAGCTCTGTCCTGGCAGGGAACTAGGTACCACTACTGCATTTCTAAGCTTTATACCTTATAATATCTTAAATATCTCCAGGTAATATAATGGTCATTAATAATGCCTTCTTCTGTTTTCTATGTTCACAGATAAATTGCTGAAAGTCTCCTTGATTTCCTTTACAAAAATTACAGATTACAAAAACGAAGAGATTAATTTTATGGAAAGAATTTTAGAATGAGAAGTCCATTCTGTGGACTAATAAATGAAATTGTTATGCCTCTTGGGCTGGTGTAAAATTTTCAAGCATTATGAACAATTGCCTGCTGGAATTTTTGTGTTAAAGGAAAAATAAGAAAGTAAGGGGACACACAGGCAAGCCAGTGAAAGCTAGTGAAACCACCTGCCACTAACAATTTCACTTGAATTACTATCATTTTACTAAGAAATTCCAACTTCAGACCGATAAGCAGATAAGCAGATTGAAAGGATCAAAGAACTGGACAACATTTGGATGTTGCAGCTTGCATCCCTCCATGGTCCTGCAGAAGGCCATGAAAAAAAAAAAAGATATCATTTTATTTACAATGAATTTCAACATTTAATTGTACCAGCTGGACTAAAAAGATTGTCTAGTCATGACCAATGCAGTCAGGATAAAACAGTCTAAAAGATGAACAAAGCTAGGTTCTTCCATTTTATAGGAAAGCAGCTCAAAAGCCTTTGGAAAGGGATACACACTTCTTGGAAAACACACTCCCCCAAAATACATATTCCAAATTAGCAAGTGTAATATACCCCAATCTCACAGATCACTGAGTCATCTCTGAGCTATTTATTATGCTGATCCTGAAACACACATGATAAGCTCCAGAATCAGTATTTGTTCATGTCAGTTAATGCTTTATGCATTGCCTTCTAAAAAGGCAGAACACTAAATCTCATGGCTCAGATACTGTACATTCACACAGTGATTTTTCAGTAGACAACAAACTAGTGCTTTTATGCTCCAAGTATAAATACCATACCAGGATATTGACAGACTATTGAGATACTACTTTTAGCAAAAATTTCCACGGAATGAAAGAAAGTTAAACATACATTATCATGATCTGGTCCTAAAAGACACAGAGGAAATGCATTAGACACACACCAGCTATTTTAATTACCAGTTTTAAAGCTTCACTAGTTCTTCCATACTTTGTGCTTAATGAGCATGTATAACAGTTTTGTATTATCTCCAAATTAAATTATTTTTATGGGAGCTTACAAAGTAACTAAGATATTTTGTTTCCAATATACAACTGTCTTAAAAACAATTTTTACTTCAATATTGCTCATCCGAATAGCTGGTAAATAGGAAGAGCTTCTGCCACAAGACCAGTATTTCTCACTTAGTTATCTGTAGCTCTTGAATACAAATAAAAATGGTTTGATAATCTAAATTCCTGAGGAATTCAGAGAGTTTATGGGCTAACACCTTGAGAAGAGATTGTATTATTCAGATATTGCTAATATTCATCTGCTAGGACATGAATGCTTCTGTGCTTGGTAAAGTTATTCACATCTTTTTATCATTATTTTTTCCAATACCTGCTCAGCAACAAAGGTGGAGTTTTGCAGCAGAGATTTTCTCAGAGGTGTTCTGCTTTTTAAATGGGTAGACATGATCCAAAGAATTTTGGAACACCAAAATGTAATGGAATGCAAATGGAGCATATGTATTTTAAGGCAGACTTCTGTCTCAGGGTTAACTAATGAGAAATTGCTAGTTTCTAATGGTACTATTAAATCTCATGATAGATCACAGATACATTTGTAAACCCACAGTTAAATAACAGAATATGCTCAGTTGGAAGGGACCAACAAGGATTGTTAATTCTAGCTCCTGGCCCTGCACAGCACCATCCCCAAGAGTCACACCTCAGGCCTGAGACAATTATCCAAACACTTCTTGAACTCTGTTAGACTTGGTGCTGTGACTGCTTCCCTAGGGAGTCTGTTCCAATGTCTAACTGCCCTCTGGGTGAAAAATGTTTCCCGGATATCCAACCTAAACTTCCCCTGACCCAACTGCAGGCCATTTACTTTGAGTTCTGTCACTGGGCACCACAGAGAAGATCAGTGTCTGCCCCTTCTCTTTCCTCACAAGAAAGTTGCAGACTACACTGAGATCTCCCCTCAGTCTCTCTTCTCCAGAACAAGGGACCTCAGCTACTCATATGGCTTCCGCTCCAGACCCTTCATCATCCTCGTGGCCCTCATTTGGATGCTCTCTAATAGCTGAATGATTTTGTTATATTGTGGTGCCCAAAACTGCCCCCAGCACTGGAGGTGAGGCTGCCCCAGTGCAGAGCACAGCAGGACAATCCCCTTTCTCACCCAGATGGTGATGCTGGTGCCTGATGCCCTGTAGGACAGAGTTGGCCCTAGTGACTGCTGATTCATATTCAGTTTGCCATCAACCAGGACCCCTACATCCCTTTCCATTGGCTCTGGTATCCAGCATCTCATTCCCCAGTCTGTCCATGCTTCCACTCCCAGAGCAGAATCTGGCACTTGTTTTCATTAAGCTTCATAGAATTTGTGGTTGCCCAACCCTCAAATTTGTTGGCATAGCTCTGCAGGGCCTCTCTGCCATCAGGATGCCATTGAAAAACTTGCTTAGTGTGCCTTCCAGTGTTGTATCCAAGCTGTTTTATGAAGGTGTTGAAGAGCACTGCCCTTGGAATGGAGACCTGTGGAACCTCACCAGTTACAGGTCACCAGGCTGATGTCACCTCATTCACTGTTACCCTTTGTGTGTGACCCATGAGCCAGCAGCTCATCCATGAGATGATGTGTTTATCCAGCTGGGTGCTGGACAATTTGTCCAGGACACTGTGAGAGACAGTATCAAAGGCTTTAGTGAAATTCAGAAAGATGATTGCATCAACTCCTTTCCCTTGATCAACAAGATCGGGAACCTTGTCATGAAAGAGAATCAAAATTGTACAACAGGACTTACCCCTTGTGAACTTGTGATAGCTGTGACTAATGACTATGTAATATCACTTCTTTCAAAGCTATGGAAATGTCAGTGACATCAAGAGTCAGATTTTAGTGAATTCCCAAAGGACGGCCCTGCCAAAATTATTTTCTGATTTTTTCATGTTATTTTATATGTTCTTGAAGCCTCTGGTAAAATCTAAACCATTGTCACTTCTTATACATCATAAGTGCAACCACTTGTGCACTTACATATCATAAGTGCAACATACCATATGTAGACCTAAAAAAATAAAAGAGACTGTAAGAGTCTGCCAGATTCTTAGGCTTACTAGGAGGCATCCAGTGTCTTTACCACTTAGTATTACTGCTTAGCCATTCAAATTTTGATGCCAGAAGTGACTTAGAGGCTAACAACTCTACTTTGATCATTCCTAAAGGTAGTAAGCATTTAAGATCTTTCCCCCATCTAAAATTGTTGAAGTATCACAGGCCACATGTTCTTTCCATCCTGATTTGCAATGAAATTTCCACTCCATGAGATATACTGTCTGATAATTAATATGTTTTGGTTTCACTGCATAGCAAGGGAACATTGGTGCTTCAGTATAAAACACCTATACATGAGAAGGGCCTGCCTAGTATCTGCCAATGAGTGTAGAGGAGACTCACTCAAGAAATAACAGACCTCAATAACTGCCCTGATAAGAGTCAGTTTCCTCTACTGCCTAGTGATCCATGTGGAAGTTACAATCCAAAAATCACATTTGGAGTTGGTTATAGACTACCATATGGGCCCATGAACAAACTTGCAAGAGAAAACATTATTATGAATCCCATGGCAAAGGCAGCCAGGTAACTTCTGTCCCTCCTTCCAAAACTCTTTTGTTCTACATTAGGAAGCTTTTGCATTAAAAACCAGAAATAATCAGAATTAAACTAGGAGGCAAAACAAATGTCAGGCTTTCTTTAGGATAGCTTCAAAACACTGATAGAAATGCAACTGTCTGCATCAATTTTCTGTGGTTTTTTTTTTTTTTTTCATCTTCATTTGTCTCCTACATTAATTTTTGACAGGAAGTTTTCAGTAACACTCACATCATTACAATAAGGGCACCATAGCCATAAAAAATTAGGGTCATTCTTTTTTAGTTGTGCTTTTTTAGTTGCAAATACTACATGTCATCCCTGTATAATGAGTAGTATTATGAATAACATTGCAAGCTGTCATTCTGAATAATAAAGTATTTTGAGGGCTTAAAGAAGAATGGAATAGGAATAAACCTGTATCTGTGTGTGTAAAGAGCACTGATCAGTGTCTCCACAAAGAGCCATGAACTACACTATCTTCTTTTCTATCTCTACAATGTGTGTGATTTTCATTTTTCCAGTTCAAAGAATATCCTAACAAAATCCCTGTTCCTGAGTTTAATATTCAGAACTTTCCTGGTCTGCTTTGAAAGTGGAATCACTTGACAAAAGTGAAATCACATTTGACAAAAATGTCAAATACAAAATTCAATCAAATACACTGGCATCCAAGACAATCCATTTTGTGTCTACAAATTTTAGTTTCCTGGCTACTGTAACAGCAGTGAGAACTGTCACATTTAAACAGTTTTTCCTCCAGTATGGTCAGAATAAGTTATAAAACAATTTATCCAAGGAGTACTTCTAATCTTCATGGTTTTTCCTAGATGGAAATAGAATAAATGTGACCTAAGGTTGGTTTAGTCTTCTTTGGATATCACTAAACTGTATCACTGCAGTCAGAAACAAGCAGCTTTAAAACCAGTGGACCAATAGCAAAGAGGGGTTTATTTGAAAAGGCTATAGAAAGAACTGTGATTACTTGGGCTCATTACTTCTATTTTTTTAGTGTCTTTCTCTCAGATGAAAGCTTTTAAGACCCATTTATCTGAAAAATGAATTTTAATGCAATTGAAATAACCACCAGAACTACCAGGAATGAATACTTTATGTTATTGTCTTCATTTTGATTTCTTTAGCTCAAATGGAACAGATTGTCAAAGTCAAGAGACACGTGCGAACTTTCTTTTCATTTAAATGGATTATTCTTATGATGAATAGAGCTGTCTGCAAGGCCCATATTTTGTGCATTCAGAAATGCAAACAGCAACAACAATGATGGTTCTTCAGTAAAAACTATAACTCAAATAGCAAGAGGAAGCATTTTGCTAGCGTTCAGATTGTTATTGTTCCCAAAATGGTACTTATTTCTCTGTTTTGAACCTTCTGCACACTTTAACTTTTTTGCTATTATCATATATTAGAAAAACCCAAAACCAAAAAACAACAACAACAAAAAACCCCCATATAGAATGCAGAAGTTGGAATGAATTAAAAATCTGGTTCTGCTTCTGAGAAATGTCTTTTAGTTTCTTCCAGAGTTTCATTTTGTAAGAAGCATTTTCTATTTTGATACCAGAAGTGCCAGCTGTACTTTCAATCATTCACAGCTCTTGGTTTTTCTCTGAGCTGAAAAATTCACTTCCCATAAATACATATATCACTGTAGATAGATAGGTACAGATACATATCAAAGCATGTGGACTTCTCAACTCCTTTCTTGTCTGGTGTTTGATATTCCATCTGCTGTGTCATCCACAAAGGAAGGAAGGAATGAGGGAGACAGGCTTAGTGAGAAGTGTAGGGACTACAGACTTCATTCTGGGAGAATGCAGCTTCCAGACTGGTGTTCTGTCATCTTTGTCTGACATACAGTGCCATGAAATCTTCCCAATTCTATGATTTTGTTGTCAAGACACAGTTGGTCAGCAATGCCTGCTCTGGAATAGTGAGGTGGGAATGAAGCCTGAGGCACCCTACAGTACAGACAAGTGGTACATTTTTCTCTGGCTGAGTACAGTTACCTTGAACCTGCAGCTTCTTTGATGCTCAGCTCCCTTCCTGGGGAGTGGCTCTGTAGGACTCAGCAGACTGGAGCCACACAGACCCACAAGCCCCTTAGAAGATACCTAGCAGCAGTTTTGTCTTCTCTGTGAGCAGATCTGTCCCAGGAGGTGAAACAGGTGTCTTCAAATGCCTTTCAAGGAGAGGACAGTGTGGTTCCCTCCTTTTAGTGTCAGAATGTTATGTGAAAAACACTCGTGCACAAACAGAGGAGCATGGAGAAACAAAGCAGGTGTGCAAGCCCAAGAACTCGCTGCCTTGTCACTTCTAGGCCCATCACAGGACTCATTAACACATCATCTTCCTGAGTCCAGAAGAGTCCAGGGGCACAAATACAAATGGGAACCCAAGGCAAGGACACAGAAGGGCCTCCCTGTTTTGGTCCTTCCCAGAGCTATCTCTGGGAGAGGCCCAAGTGCTTTGTCCAGGCATTAAGTTCTTAGTTGTCCAGGTATGACAATTCAAGATGAAACCATTCCAGAGCACCTTTCAGACTTTGGTCACTGCCAAAGTGAAACGGGACATATAACAGCATGCAGAACAGCATTTTGGGAGAAGTCTGCCTATGGGATATATAGTGCAGGAACTATAGGAAAGGAAAGGGGATGGATTTTAATGATTTAGGAGAAACAGGAGTGGGAAAATAGAGGAATAATTTTTTAGAAAATTAAGTGTATACACTTTGCTGGTAAAAGTGTACTAGGAAACCTACTGTATCACAAACTTTTACCATTTAAGTCAGAGGTTCAAAAAAAGGTTCAAAATAAGATAGAAGAATTTACAATATACAACAAGGCTAATAAATAATAGAGGATAAGCTAAATGTACATTTTCTTCTAGAATGGGGGAGAGAGGATGTTATTGGTCTTGTGAGTTACTTTATGTCTTAGACAGCAAATGCTGTTTCTGTAATCCACTGTAGCAATGTATTTGCACGAGTTGGGTCATTCTGTGTACTAGCTAAACTCCTTGTAATCTTTTTAGAACACTTGTAGTTTTGTTATTCAAACTTTCAGGAATTCACTAAGGCTACTGAGGTAAAAGCCAGACTAAAATAAGAATGAAGAGCTAGAGAAACTAACTATCAAGAATGTAAACTTCAGATAAAAGTGAGCTCGGTGTGATGATGGACTCTGGCAAATTAAGTGCCATAAGGGGTGCGTGCCAGCCTCATGGACAAATAGGACGATCCAATTAAACAATGTGTGATCGCAGGATTATGCATGATAGAATCTTGTTTATTGTAATTGTTATTGTTGCTTATTGTAAACAATAAAGTAACTTCTGCATAAACACATTAGTTTCCTGTACAGAAGTCCTTTTCTCCTGCAATCCACTTCTTCCATTCACCATTTTGTGTAAATAGGTGTCTTTTCTTTGCGGAGTTAACTTCGATAATTAACTGGGTGCCCCTCTCAGCCTTACCTTTTGATAAATGCCATTTAATTGATTGAACTCCATATTTTGCAAGGATAGTGCAAAACCAAAGCAACAATTTCTAGTGCCTTTACTAATTCCCTCTGTGTTTCCAGAAGAGGCAGACGTTCTATGCAGCCTAGAAAAGATCAGAAAAGCTCACTCTGCAGCATAAGAAATCAAGAATTGTATCCTAAAGACTAAGCATAGCAAGGGCAAATTACAATACTTGAGCTCATCTAACAGATTGCTGTTTCATAAAGGTGTTACTGGTTTAATCCATGCAGTGTAATTTTATCCTTGATGTAATAAATACGCAGCAGCAATAAAACTCACTAAATGTCCTCAGTCAAATCAAGGTATGCAAATTTAAAACAGAAATGCAAGTAAGGGTGAATGGCATTTCTTATCATCCAGAGCTTAGAATTGTTGAACTTTGTTCTAATACTTAAAAGAGACAGTCTCCTGCCAGATTCAGCAGATTTTTTAGGCATAAAAAAGACTAATACTTTTTCTTAAATTTTAAGATGCTAGTCCATTTCCATTCATGAAGAAAAATGTCTTACTATCCCTTTATGGGTTGCAGACCAAGCTATGAAGTACATTTCAGTTTTTACCATTTTGCTCAATTTTCTCATTATTAAACTAATAAAGATAATACAAAAACAAGAACAAAATGCTCATAGCACTTCCTGTAACAGCTTACTGCTATTTAATTTTAGGCAGCATAGAGCTGTTGATATTAGGAATGTTTATTGTGGATTTTGCAAGGTCTGTAGGCCACACACCCACACAAAAAAGATATTTAAAGACTGGGTTTTATGGTAATATAAATACTAACAAAAAAGTAAATATTATATTCTTGGGGATATTCTATATCTGGTGCTTCTTCCCTTGTTATTCTGATTATATTGACCTCAATATGATGTCACAAAAGCATTACTTTTGCACTTTTAAGCACGGATCTGGTGAACTTCTAAGTATGTGTGCTTATTAAATCACACTGACTTGGAGAGTACCCAGATATCAGTAATACTAACAGACCAATCACTTCCCTCATACAACTGTCATTTCTAACACTCAAGACAAGAACAGCCTAGTTGCAGATGATCTAAATTCTTTAGTTAAAGAATTTCAAGTTGGTAGAAGGTCCTCTGAAGGGGCCAGACTGCCAAATAAGAAACACTATACTGAGGGATTCAGAAAGAATTTAAACTACACATAACTTTTTAAACACAGATTTAAGCTTTGAGATTCTTCAAATTTCAACTCTGAAACCTTCATTTAGATAATGAAGACATTAAAAATAAGCAATATCTTTTTTTATTTATCTAAATTAATCATCCTGGATCTTAAATTTGTTTTATTGATGACAGGGTACACTAAACTGACATTTACTGGAAGTTCAGATTTTTCTCTGGCGATTGACTTTATGCCTTTTAGAGTCTATAAATTTCCATGTCCCAAATGGCTATGAATATCTAAGATAAAACATAACTATGTTTCAGATAAAAATTAAAAAATTTAGTTTCAGACCTTAAGACTGAGTTTAATTCCACTGCTATCTGAACTGTCGAGAGTGCATACAGAACATGATAGATAACTTTCAAGCCTTCAACTTTTCAAAAGCTTTTAGCTGGAACATTCATCTGGAAGCTATTTAAAATATATAAAAACACAAAGCATAATTTATAAGTAACTTGTGCAATCAAGATGCAAATTGGAAAGACAAAGCGAGCCATAATATTGGAGTATTGCAGTAAATTGAGAATGACAACAATGTACATTTGGAGTCCAGATCAGCGTTCCCATGTGCATTTGGAATCCTGGTCTTAGAAATGAACAAATCATCTAATAGTTGTAAATCTTTGTTATAGCCTTTGTTATATATAGTAATGAAGACAGATATGTATTTTTGTTGTTCTACAGAAAATTGAGTATGTATTTCTGTGCATACAGCTTGAAATTCTAGAATTAATCAATATAACCAAAATGAAAAAAATGTGTCTTTTAATCTTGAAATCAAATCAGTATATCAATATATGAATAACAAATTGGAATGAATCAACTCATTCAAATCCTGGAAAATTGCAGGTTATGATGCTATCTGAGTTAGTACGACCCCTCTGAAACAGAAGGACAGAGCTTGACATCAACATGAGCCTGCAAATGCATGAGTTTAGGCTGTTTTTTATGCAACAGGTACAACTCTTATCCTGCCTAAATATTCCTTTTTGACATGGAATGTCTTGCAATCACTATAACTTAGATGTGGTGAACTGATTTTACACTGAGCAAGCGCAGATTATGACTGCATTTGTCAGAGCTAGTATGTGTTCAAAGCAGAACAAAAAATACACCATGATTCTGAAAATACTCTACCCCAAAGCAACAAGGAGGGATCAAGAATTCCCTGCCTTTGCAGTTAGAAGGGATCACAAGCTGTTCTTTTGTATACCACATAGCAGCACTTTTAGTTAAAATCCTCAGCTGTGGTTATCCTTTGGCTTTGGGCATGGTATAATGAGGATTTCTCACTTTTTTCCTCTTTTTTAGACTGTCAGGGCAGTAAAGGCTTTCATTATGATGTAGGCACTGAAGGAAGACACATATTTTTGGTATTTATCAATACCTAATTTAACAGGTTGCCATTTCCCCCCCTTGGATAATTCTTCAAAACAAAATATACCCTCAGTTGTTTGCTCTGGATCTTAAATCATAAATGCATAGCCCAATGATCATCTGTTTCTACTGTTTATTCTGATTATCTCTTGTTTCCATCAGTAAAAATTATTTCAATTATACTATGAGCAATATCTGGGAAGGAGATGTTGTCACAAGCAGAGCATTAAAGCCATTATCCCATTCCTCTTTGTGATGCTGAACCTGCCCAATTTTGTCTGTTTTTATTTTTTCACTGAAGAAACAACTAATATTTTCTCCACACACACACAATTAATTTTCTTTACTGTTTCTTTACATTTCCATTACCAAAACAATTAAAAGTAATCATAATCTTTTTGGTTTATTTTGAGGAGACAGAAGTCATTTTCTTTATTTGATCAAACAAAACTAATTCCTGGAATATATCTCTCACTTGTGAATTTATATTCCTTATGTATCCGTTAAACAATAAATTAAGAAAGTTTGCTGATTTAATTTTACCCAGAGAAAGCCCTGCTCCTGTATGTCAGCATTGTGATTGTAACACAACTTGCAAAGTAATATTCAAATATCCATTTCTTTAGAATAGTTAAATTTTATTTTGCAAAATGGAATATGTGAAAATAAAAATAGGAGATACTTTTCTAAGATTTTTATTTAACTAGTTGCTATAGTTCTTCTATGTAATTTTTTTGTGCAAGTAACAGTTTCATTTCATACTTTTAATCAATATTCCTGAGTGTAAAATATGCATTCTATCTTTGCCAAGACTTCAAGACTAGAGTATGAACTCTAGGAATCTTTCTTCATTCTGATTAGTCAGCATAAATTATATATTTTTATTTATGAAGAAAGAGTTTCTATGCTGAGCCTTCTGCTATTGATCTGATTAACATTTCATCTTCTTTTCAAAGTAAGGCTTGCTTCATTTTTCTCTTCTATGTTTAGGAACTGAAATCAAGCAACATCAAATACCTGGAATTATTTCTTTCCAAATATACTGAAGAATTTTCAATTAGCCCAATTTGTTAAATCAGTTTTAAATTTAGATTTAAAGATCAGTCCTATGGAACAGGCAAATTTTCAGGCATCTTTGCAAGTGCTGATATGAACCCTACAGAAATCATGCTTCAGCTGCTACAGCTGAGAACATTTTGAAAGTTTTCTCAAGTTAAATAACAACAATTTTCATAGACTGAAGCAAAAAAAAGTAATCTCACTCTCAGATAAGATGTGTTTTCAATACCTGATGGAACTTCCAAATGCTAACTCTTGCATCATCTGAAACCTCTCTTCCCTCACACTGGTCTTACCACAGCATTCAGAGAAGCACTGGTGCAGGAAGTGAAAGAAGGAGCAAGACTTTCATTTCTCCTATAGATCATGTGGAAATTCTTTTGCAGTCTGAACTGAAAGTGTTGACTTCTCCTTTTCATTTTGTTTTTTCTTCTCTTGGAGGAGATCCAAACAGAGTAGAAGGGAAATGAGGTGAAGTCTGTCTGTGAGAAAGTACACAGGGAGATTTTAACTCAGCTGGGGTAAATCACCCTTTTTCCAGCAAATCTCACAGAGCTCAGGGAATATACCCAGGCCGAAAGAATGCTCTATTTTGAATAAAAATGTAGAGAGAAGTAAGCACTTAGCTAACAAGGGGCATGCCTGCTAAAGTTAAAATAATTGCCTTGGTAGTGATTAACAGTGCTGCAGACAAGACACCCCTAATGAAGTATCTACTAAAAGACAATATCATAAAAGACTTCCTTTTTCATCTCAGTCTACAGATAAGAGGATTCTATACCCCTGATGAGGAAAGGAAGACAAAGCTTAGCCGGGGAAAAATAATGTGATGTAATTATCTGAGAACGTGTGTGTGTGTATATATATATATATAAGATATGTATTTTATATATATATCATATATAAGACAAAATGAAAAATTGTCACCAACGATTTCTAAGTGACTAAAATTCCTGTGAGGAATATATATGCATTTCACTAGGTTTTATGTATTTATATTTAATATATACACATTTCTCTTCAAAAGATTAGTGTTATATATGTGTTTCTATTTATCTGTATATGTGTATGTTCTAAACCTATGAAACACCATATGTGCAAGTGCACATTCACAGTCAGAAAAGCAAGAAACTATTTCCGTGTCAGTTGGGAATTAGCAAAATGTAGAACCTCTAGGGTTAAAGTAGAAAAATATTGAAAAAATCTTCTCTGTTGTAGAGAACTTGATCTGAACGGCCTAGCACCAGCAGGAAGTCAACAGTTTCCTAGTATGTCATCTTCCTGAGGTTAAAGAACATTAAATATCTTCTTTGCTGTCCTGTATATGCTGTCAGGGAATCCTGTGAATCCTTTGTAAATGGGCAGGAGAAAAAAACTACCTCAGAAACTTAGTCAAGAGTTACAGATAAAAACAATTAAGAAACAGCAGGCTATCAAAGCACACAGACCCCTCTTAGTCCCATCATTATTTCCCATTGAAAGCATAGAGAGATAAAAGTCTGCACTTACAGAGAATGGTCATCTTATAGTTCCCCAGAAGCACCCCTTCTTCCTTGGGATATCAATGCTCCAGAGACCTGTCAAGTTAGATTTTATCCTATCCAGCTTAACTCTTTTGGGAGCTATCCACTCCCTCCATAACCAAAGCTAAATTCTGAGGCAACCACGCTAAAGGATTGCAGAATATCATCATTTCAGTCTAGAAAGCCATTTTTCCTTATCACATTCAATCTTTTAAATTGTTTTATTTCTAGGTTTGGAGGGCCTTTAAATTTGGAGAAATGGAACACTAACTTTAAATCTTAATACCTTTGGTTACAGGCCCCTGTACAAGTATTTGTTACAGTCCTAAATTCAGTATGTACAACCAAAAGTTGAGTTGACAAAAGCTGACTATAATATCTGGTAACCGAAAACAGAAGGATTTTTGGAGTGAAAAGTAAATGCTGCTGGGTTTAAGTTTTCATTTGCACTGTCTCTTTTTTTAACATATTTGCTGCCTATCCATGTGTAAATAAAATGCAAGTTTGTGACAAAGTAAGGGTTACATGTAATTTGGTAAAGGTTTATGCTATTTTTTTCATTTTTCTTTTGACATAAGATGAGGCCAAGGTGATAATGCCCTTTTTCTGTTTTGCTGCAGATGTGTCAAAAGGCTTTTTTTCTGTTTGCTGCAGAAGTGCTAAAGCGTTCAGAGACAGTGTTTAGAAAAGTTTTTAGCCCCGTGAGACTGAATGTCTTTCCTTTCTCACATGCACAGTTTGCAATGCTGTCATTCATCTGAAGAAAAGTCCTTTCCCCTTCCATCTGTTTTGGCTTATGCACACACAAAATCCACACCAAGTCTGAACAGAAGAGCTTCATTCTGTTGTTGAGAGACATGACCCCTGCTGTGTTTTTTACTATCTTAGAAATTCCATTTCTTCTGATATCATAATCAAACATGTTCAGTCTTAGCAGCACACGTTTGTCACTGATGCCAAATAGCCACTTTTCCTTTGAACTGCCTAGAGTGAGATGTAGGATCCCTTTTCTTCCCAAATAGCTTGTTCCCTTTAATTATAGTTCAGCTTATTTCTTGGATCCCATTTTTCATTAGAATTCCTCAGCAGAAGTTAAATGATCTCAAGACAAATCTGTGAAAATCAGCTAAAGTGAAAAGGTAGGAGCAAACATCAAGATTATCTGATGCTCTAACAGAACAACTTCATCTGAGCACTCAGCTGAGAAAGCAATAGACTTGGTTGCAAAGCTAAACTAGTTCCAAAAAAGCAAAAGGGAATTATTCTTTCTTTGTATTTCAGACACAACAGTATTTAAAAATATCATCATCTGCTAGAAATCACTGTTCAAGACTTACTTACATTACTATTCCTTCTTTATTGTTGTAGCTGTTGAGTAAAATTGGATTGAAGAATTATTTAATTTTTATATGCTCTTTAGCAAAGAAAAAAAACCCCTGAACACTCTCAGTCACCCCTCTAAACAACATCTACTTGCCAGGAAGTTTTATTTGAAGGAAAAACAGACATACAAAAATTAAAATAGGTTAACACAGAAAAAATAATAAAGTTAAGGAGATATATTTTAAGGGAAATAATCACAAGAATTTTACACAAACAAGTATGAAATTAAAAAAAAATAGATACACAATCAGACTCTTGCATGACATCACCTACATATCTAACTAAACAAGAGTCAGTTATAGCTTCTTTAACCAGATCATCAATTAAACAAAAAGCTTATCAACAAAAGAAAATAATTTTTTCCTAAATATTGGCAGAATTTCTTTTCCCATTCATGGAATTATCTGGAAAATTGTTGCCAGACAAAGACAGGTCATTTTTAGAAGAATATAGAGTTTTACTTTGTTTCTTTCAGCTCCCACTATTATCTAAATACATCTTGTTTACAATTATCCCACAGAAGCAGAGTTATTTGTTCTGACAAAAAGGGAATCTAAATCCAAACTCTTTATTTTGTAAATACAATTTTCCTTAAACTTAGGGTAAAAAACCAACTTGACTAGGTGAATTTTCCATTTCTTTACTTTTATCTGAACTAGAGAGAAAAGGAAGAGGCTCTGGGGATGGGAAGAGAGACAGAGCATGAAGAAGTGGCTGGACATAGAGGGTATGAGAGAGTGAGAATTAGAGTGAAAGAGGCAGTGCTACATGAAAAAAGAGTGAAAGAAGGAGGGAGAGATGGAAACATAAAAGGAAGAATGGGGGGCAGTAGAGACAAAATGTGTATGAGGAAGATAGGAGCACAAGGAGCAATAATTTTCAATTTATTAGTGAAACTGAGGAGGATTTATGACATCTAATGAAATATAAAAAAACTACTGAAGGAAATGAGACATTTTCCTGCCATACATTTTCTTATTTTTGACTTTGATTTCATCTTCATTTTTAAAATCCCCCTCAAGCCCAAAACTTTTTCCCCTTTTGACATCACTTTCAACCAGCAGTTTTCCCATTGTATTAGCTTCGAAGTGTTGTCATGAGATCTGGTCTGCCCTGTCAGAGAATAATAGACTTGTACTTATACGAATACAGTGAAGCTATGATATCAGGTGACTTCCAAAAATTCATTTCTACCAGCAAGCAGATCAGTGGGTTTCACTGTGACAGATACAGAGCTTAATGTCCCTTCCACACCTTCTGCTATGAAACTGCGTAAATGTTTGGGTTCTGGTATTTCAGACACTGTGATCTAAGCATGAAAGCAGTATCTAAAAAATACATATGCATGAGAATCACCAGTATTATGCTATGATGAGAAAAATCAGAAATTTTATTGTAATTTGGAGTACAGAAGCAGAGGAGAAGTGGGAGAAGCCCCCAAATCCCCATAGGCAAACTTCCAGACCAACCTCCATATGTCACGTTCCAGGATTCAGTCTGTAAGAGGTGCTTCATTATATGCACTGTGTGCACTAAACAAAATAATCACTTCTGATTAAAATGAAAACTGTGTTTTAACAAGGTGACTTCAGCTGCAGCACTCCAGCTGGGCTATGGCTGCTGTCTTTAAAAGACTTTGTTACGGCTCATCAGAGATATTTTTCTTGGATGTTAACTACAGATTCCAAGCAGAAAAATTTCATTCCTGATGGTGCACACAATGTGGAACAATATGAATAGGGGCCTGAAAACTGTGACCAACATGGAGTTCAATGCTTTTGTCAGAACAACTGGGCATCCTGCAAGTGAGCAACAGAGATGTGAAGGGTTATTGAGCACTTCCTGGTGTCACTAGCTCTGATCAAATGACCCTAAATTAAATGCTCAATAATTTTCATTTATGTGTGATTTGCATACTCTTTTCTAAAGGATTTTTCTGATCTCATGTTGCAACATTTGCTAAGTTGCAAATGCAAAAAGATACACAAAACATTCTGAAAATTATAAAGAGATCATATTCTGGTTTAATCCAATCTTATGTCCAAACACAGTTAGTAAAATATGAAAATTAGAAAATTTCTCTGCCAATGCTCATGTTCACCCTCTTTCATCTTTGTAAATGGATGCACAGACTCTTCTGGGAAGAAATCTACCCAAATACAACTGTGCTGCTGCTCTTGATGATGATGTTAATGCACAGTAGCCTCTGAAGAGACCAGGATGCAAGAGACACTCGATGCTCAGGCAGTAAAGTTCAGTTTGCTGCCTTTGACTTCTCACCATTGCTTGAACTTCCTCTAGCTCATCCTACTGGCAGAGGAAAGGAAAAGGGTGTGGTCTTCCAATAAGAGCAGGACTCTTATCAATTGGATCTTGCATCATGCCCAAACAAATTTGAAGCCCAAAATACTCCCCACATGAGATTAACCTTCCAATTTTTTAAAAAAAATATATTATTTCAGTCAAATTTTCAGTAAGGAGAAATGTAAACTTTTGAAAAACATTGCTAAGAATTAAGTATTTTCACTCAAGCAGTAAGAAGCATCAAGTCAAGATGCATTTCTGTATTTCTTCCTAGAAAATACGATTATTTTAAGACCTACAAGAATACCTGTATGCATAAAGCTATGACACACTCACCTGCCAAGCACCATATTTACCTGAGGGTATTTGATGCCATGAATGTTTCCATATCCAGCACTTTTCAGAAGCTGTTAGCTCTCTCAGGTTAATAGTGCCAAACCCTTTTCCTATAAGTACATCCATGTCAAAAGTAATTCACACTGTGGGTAGAGGTATCAAGAATTTTGCAAGGATTTGCACATATCTTTGCATGCAACTAGTTTTAAAACATTTTACTTACAGGTCTCTGTTATATTTGGCTGCTATCAGAAAAAAAAAATTAAAATAAAAAGCAAGTATCAGGTTTTCTACAGTGGTTTGCAGTCAGTTTTCTGTAGACGGAGTGTGTGCAATTCAGTGACTGACAGGTCTCTCAAGGCCACTTCAGATTACTCTAATATTGCTGAGTGGCTGCTCCATGAATCAGAGAATACAAAGATGGACAAATACAACATTGTAGTTTGTCACTTTCATCACACAAACTAAAGATACTAGAGCTGCAACTGTTCCATTAAATTATACATGTTGGAAACCTACTGCCTTCTGAAAATCGGCATAAACGTTCTATGAATGTTTTATTGAAAAAATGATTAAACACTTTCGTGGAATAGCTGAACAGCTTGGTAGAAAAAAAGATATGCAGTCAAATTACTGATATAAGATAATGAGTTAGGAAAATTGTGATATGAACATTATTTGCTTTTCAAGGAGAAAACATCTGGAAATACAAACAAAAATATTATTTTAGAGGAGAGATCCCTTAAGTAACTTTTTCTTTTTTTTAAGACCTTCAGAATAAAAAAGTTACAATTTTGAAATTTAAATACTCAGAAAAATAATAGGGATGTCAAAGAACACGACATATTGCAGTTCTTTAAAAGGAATGTTTATTTTAAGCAGAGAGTAAGGAGAGTAAGGAGCTCCCTTTCCATTGGACTTGAAACATTTAAATATATTAGTCAATTGATTTTTCAATTTGCATGTCCTAAAATACGACAAACTTTTTCTGTTTTACCTTAAATATGCCTAAACAGCCAGAGTGTATGTCTAGAATCCTAAAGCAGGTTATTTCTACTGAGCCATGAATTACTTACTACAACAGGAGGAAGCATGTAACATTCAACTACCTGCAGATATTTTACTCTAAATATTTCTACAATGAACGCTTCTGTGTCATCAAGTGATTCCTATCTCTATTGACAAGTTTACAACTCCCCTAAAGGTGGGCAGAAATGTAGGACTTTCCTTTAAATGTCTAAAAATCAAAACATTCGCCACCCAAAACCAACTGGTTGCACCCACCTTCTGACAGAAGGAAACAGTTCAGATCTACCACTGCTTAACAAACACACTGCTTAAGCAGCTCTGGAGATGTTTTGTTCTGCAGCTGAGCATATACTGGGACAAAGTGTTAATGGCAGCTTAAAATATTCAGATTGGCCATTTTTTGGTATTTATCTGAACGCTGAAAAATAAGAGGAGTAAAGATCTAGGGCAAATGAGGGCTTAGAGGTCCTCATGAAGTATGTGATTTTTAGACATTTCAGTACATAAATAACAGGGTTACTTAGGTTCTCAAAACTGCCTACAATCATGTCACATTCTCACTATAAAAGGTCTCCGTTCTCTAAAGTGGCGTTTTTCTGCTGAAGAAATATAGAATTGGTGGGTTCATTCTGGGTCCTGTGCTGTGACAATATTCTCATTTCTTTCCCCTGTCATTGTTAAAAACTATGCCACCACCGCTTGAGCACATAGTTTCCAAATATCAACTGCCTTTACACAGGCCATATTTTGTACTGATTGTGTGTCATACGACTCCTCACAAAATAAAGTAATTCCTTGTCAACAATGGGATCTTACTCAGCATATGTCAATTTTATCTGATCACAGACATAAAAATAAATGAGTGTACCAACTTTTTGGAGAATCTTTTATTCTACAGTTGCTTTGTACTGAAACTTTCATCAGACTTCTTCTGTGAAACGTGACCATATGAAAGTTTGTCTTGCCCATATTTTTAGCTAAATAGAAGGAATCTGAAGAAAATCAAAATATGTTTAATTCTGTTAGCATGTCAACACTAAGTTAATGAATTCTCCTTAGAGGCAGAAGATATTAGTGTAGCAATGGATTTAAGCTAAAACTAAAATACGTTTACGCTCAAAATTGGCTTGGATTCTGGGTACACAGAAAGAGGCCCACAATTATGTCATTCCTCAAGTGTTCCATATTTCCAGCCCATGTATTAGGGCAGTTCATTCTCGTTATGAACCTTTTCCACATTACAAATTTAATCGCCTTGGTGCTGGAAGCTTTTAAGCACTGTAGAAGATCTTGTAAAATGTCAGTGCAGGGTACATCATAGAAGTGAGACCTACCCATCATCAGTATTTCATGGTATGAAGGATCTGCTAAGAAAATACCTAGAGGAGTAAGGCTGATTTTCTATCAAATTTATTTTCTATCAGACTGCCAGAGAAATACAAATTTACTCAAGGCTCATTTTCAGCCCAAAGCTCTTGTCTGTATTCTGGTAATACAAATAGTTTCAGCACATCATCTCCTGTTCTTCAAGTCAGTGTACAAAATCTGTGGGTGCTCCCACACAAATCCTGCCTGTGCTGGCAAGGGTGGGGCTAGTGCTGAAGGCTTACCCGGTTCTTTTGCAAACAATAATCTCCCAAAGTTAATTCTATCTTCATAACACCTTTTTTTCCAGACTCAGGTATCTAAGGCATCCCTTAATCACATTCATACAGCACTCCAAGCAGAAACTCTTACCTCTTTAAGATAAGGAAGTAATGGACTCATTTCTGTAAAACAAAAAGTATAAAAAATTAAGGCAAAGGCTTTCAGGCTTTTAGACCCTGCTTTAGTTCTTTCCTTCTACTGCATTCAGGAGGGTATTTCCTGCAGAATGGTTTTGTTTTTCCATCTACCACAATTAGTCATGTCTAGTAAATGTCAGACTACTTAACCAGCCTCACAGCTAAAAGGATATCACTCCTTTCCTGCTGACATTTGTCCGTCTCCACTTCTGGCCACTGGTTCCTTTAAAAAACTTTTTTGGAACCTTTAACACCTGGAACTTTCTCCATGCATGTATATATATGAGATGTTACAACTTCTTGATTATTTCTGCATCCTGCTGGCTTTTCTTACAGGCAGAAAGCACAAGAGCTTCTATGGTTTTTTTTCTGTTTAACCTACACAGCATCAGAACCCAATCTATCAGCTGTCTTTAAATCCTAATTTCTTGCTTACTGCAGGAAAGCCTTTAAAGTAAGAGGAAAGTCTGATAGAAATTAGCAGCAACCCAGAGGTGTCTGTTCAAGAACTCAGTTTTAATCCCAGAGGCCGATTAAACCTAAGTAGAAAATTTTACTAACAACCAAAAAAAACCCCAAAAAAGTAATGTCTGACAGCATGTGACAGTGTATGAAATATATTAAATGAATAATCCATTGTCAATGCTAGCCATGGCATAGGAAAAAAAAAGTGTTTTTCTCACTTTCCTTTCAATAGAGCTGTGTAACATTATGAGTTCTAACTCGCATAATCTTTCAAGGATCAGTAAACTGAAGGTTAAATGTTTAAAAATGCTTATAAGATACATTTTTACAAAGCTTCTGCAGTGATTAATCTTTTTGAATTAAAATTGAATTAAGATTCAAACAGCCTGAGAGGCTCCAGTAATGTTAATGGCCTTATTGTGCTGCTACTCTGAAACAAACTGACCCAGATGGTTTCCCTGAACTGCTTTAAAAAGCCACTCTTCTCTCACTTTCCTCTGCCCCCCAAATCTGTTCAGACCAAAACTTACCACCAGCAGTTGCAAAAGTGCCCCTTGTCTTACAGATGAGAGGAGACTCAAGCAATAGGGCTGTCCCAGGTGCTGGAAGGGGATATTGGCACAGCTGAGTGTACTTCATTTACATGGCAAAAGCAGCAGGATTACACCATTAACATGAGCTCTCTAAACTTCTTCTGTCCCCTCTTGCTATGTTTATGGCCCGTGTAATTTGTCCATCACCACATTACTACTCATCACTCTCCTGGACTAAATTTCATGTACTTCTTTCTACCAGTGGTTTCAGTCATTATTCCAGAATTTCTTTTCTAAGGAAAGAAACAAAAGCTTTATTCTTCTATCAAAACTGTTATAAAACTATAAAGCTGCTCATGTCCCATGTCAAACATCACTGCTTGGTCACCATTCTGAATGTGCAGACATAAGTAAACACACTTACCCAATGAGGTTTTTGCCCTGTTGTCTGTATAACACTCACCTATTTTCTACCTGGACTCCTTTTCACTTTAAATTGTGTCTCCATCATAATAGAAGGAAAAGAAAAAGCATTCAGAAGAGTTCTTTGTTGCTGCATGATCAGCCACAGCAGTGACATCAACCATAGGCAAGGGAACAATCCTTTGTTCTGATATATACCCACGCTATTAATGAGCTTGGTCTGAAGTCACAAATATTATGGATCATTCCTAATTTATAGCTTATTTGACATTCAAAAGTAAGAGCTTTTGCCTTTGTCAAATTAGAAGCTTGCTTAAAAATTTTAATGATCAACATTATTGCATCAAGTGCTTTAAGCTAATTTGGGTCAGAAATATTATTATACTTTGCTAATTATGTAAATACTTATCTGCATGTTTCATTTGCTCTGTTTTGTAAAATATTTACTATTTTGTCATGGTAGCTTGTAGGAATGCCGTTTTAGACCTGGCAGATATTTTCCTTATAGGGA
>VWYE01001434.1:412-13563 GCA_013398995.1 Alaudala cheleensis
TCCCTGGAGGTGACATCCTGATCCAAAGTGCTGATCACTGATCAGTGTCACCCACGTATCCCTGGAGGTGACATCCTGATCCAAAGTGCTGATCACTGATCAGTGTCACCCACATGTCCCTGGAGGTGACATCCTGATCCGAAGTGCTGGCTCCAGGCCCAAACAGCCACATGGATGGTTCCCCTGCTCCCAGCACAGCACGTGGGCTCCAGCTGCACAGGGAAGAGAAAGGTTAGGAGGGGGTTTCCCTGCATCCCTGCATCCATCCAGCCATGGGGATCAAGTGATGCTTGATCCTGCCCTCACTTCTCTTTGGTCTCCTGTCACCCATCCTGTCCACTCTGCTCTGACCTGGGGCAGGAGTCACAGAATCCCAGACTGGTTTGGGTTGGAAAGGATCATAAATCCCACCAAGTGCCACCCCTGCCATGGGCAGGGACACCTTCCACCATCCCAGGCTGCTCCAAGCCCCATCCTTGGACATTGCCAGGGATCCAGGGGCAGCCACAGCTTCTCTGGGCACCCTGTGCCAGGGCCTGCCCACCTTCACAGGGGAGAATTTATCCTAATATCCCATCTATTCCTGCCCTCTGGCAGTGGGAAGCCATTCCCCCTTGTCCAGGCATCCCAGGCTCTTGTCCAAAGTCCCTCTCCAGCTCTCCTGGAGCCCCTTTAGGCCCTGGCAGGAGCTCTGAGGTCTCCCTGCAGCCTTCTCCATGTGAGCACCCCCAGCTCTCCCAGTCTGGCTCCAAAGCAGAGGGGCTTCAGCCCCCTGAACACCTTTGTGACCTTTCTCTGGGCCTTTCTCTTTCTCCAACAGATCCATATCTCCTTTTACTGGGGGCATCAGAACCCCAGAACTGTTATGGGGCAGCACATGGAGCAGGAGTAGCGGGATCAGGAGTTCACATCACCTGTGAGAGTGGGTGAGCAGCACACAGTGGTTTGTAGAAATGGATCTGAAGATAAGAATATCTGTATTTACATGGTATGTTTTGTTCCCCTGGGCACATTTTAGTTTCAGGCCCTTGAGCCTCTTCCTGACCCTGTTTTGATACCATTTTATGAATGAGGCCCTGCTTTGCTCTGGCTGTGCTGTGGATGAGGTGATGGGACAGCTGGGCAGTCTGTCTCACATCATACCTCTGGGGACCTGGTGTCTGAGTGACACCTCAGGCAACACCTGGCATCTGCCTGGGTCTGGAGGGTGTGTCTTGATGACAAAGTCACTCATGCCTGACCTTCACCAGCCCATCTGCCTGCAGCACCAGCACAGCACCAGAATCACCCTCTGCTGGACACTGAGAAAGCCATCAGCCACCTGCCATCCTTCTGGGGGCTCGGACAGACACAAGGACAGGGAGGTCATTCCCCTCTTACTCACACCAGCACCTCATTTGCCCCGGTGGCCACACCCACAGCACCTTTGCGATGTGTGCTGTCCTGCAGTCCCCTCCCAAGGGCCCTGCAGGACACAGCCCCTGTGACAGGTGTGGCCTCCACTGCCCAGGTGTGACCTTGCCTCTGGCCCTGCTGCAATGGCTGTTTGTGCAGCGGAGCACACGTCTGGCTCTCTGCTGTAAACAATGGATCACAACACTGAGCAAGCAGCTCCAGCCCCCTCCCACAGCCTGCACCGTGCTGAGGAGACACTGTCACTGCTGCTGTGCTTCCGAGCACTTCATTAGGACCTCAGCAAAGGCCAGGAAAACAAAGCAAATATTCCAATCAGCCTGTGCTGCCGGGTTTGTCATGCCCACGGGCTGGCTCTGCTGGGTGCAGAGCATCTCCTTGTGCCCAGTGCTGCTGCAGCCACAGGTCTGAGCCTTTCTGAACAACTTCCCTCCCCTCTGAGATCCCTCTCAGGTGGCCCACGCATGTTCCCAGAGCCCTGTGTCTGTGGTGCTGCAGGTTTAAGCCCCGGTGGAATGCAGGATGTTTCCCACTCCCTCCTCCTTCCCCTCCCTTCCTCCTCAGCTGCATCACTCTGGGCTTGCCTGGGATGTGCTGTCCCTGTGCCAGCTCTTAACCCACCCTGCTCCTGCTGGGCACCACTACTTGGGAAAACCTTCCAGATACTGCTCCTTTCTCATGGGCAGTGCAGGTGTTGCTGCTGGCAATGGGCTGGGTCATCCCCAGTGCTGCTGGGGTGATTCTCCAGGCAAAAAAAGGGCAAAGCATGGAGCACATGGGAGGCCTGGAGAGGGTGGGCATGGACACCCTGCTGCTTCTATCCAAAATCCTGCCCCTCACCAAATTCCAGTGTCAGGAAGCCTGCATCCCTGGGCTGCCATTAAATTTTCTCTCCAAAGCTCGTCCATCAAGGCTTGCTGGCAGAGCAGGCAGGAATCAGGCAGGAAGACAAACTGTGGGTCAGCTGCTGGCACTGACTCTCAGTGTCATGGACACATCTCCCCTGGGCACATTTTTTGTTAAAAATACAAAACCCCTCTCTCTCTTTTGAGTTATAATCCTCAGTGGCAAATGCAGAGAACAGTAAGTGATGTATTGATGATTGGGAGTGGGTGCTGTACCTGTGTTTATTGAGTGTTTGTGTGTCTGGGTGCTCCTGTTCCCATCACACCTTCCTGCTGTGCCCTGCACTAGTGCCTCAGTCAAGGGACAAGGGACTGGGGACAGCACGGGACCAGGATCCATCCAAGGATGCTCTGCCTATGGACTGGGAATCTCTGTGCAGCCTCCACAGGATGGGGGCTGGACTGGGGGGCACTGGGGTGTTCTATAACCCTTTTATTAATGTGGTGCAACCCATACAATGAGAGCTGAAGGAGGCTGAAAAGGCTGGAGGAGATGATCTGAGATGTTCTGTGAATATCCATGTCCATGGGCCATCCCTGCCAGGGTCCCAGTCAAACCAGCACCATTCCCCTCTGTCTTGCAGGCCAAGCCTGGACCTACCCTCACAAAGCTCCTCCCCACAAGCCCCTTGCACCAAGTGGCTAAAGCAGCTGAATTTTGCCACAACTGAAGGTGTTCTCCCAATGAATGTGAGCATGAATTAATAATGGCACCATGAAGGCTGTCTCTGTGCTTGCTGCATCCCCCCTGCTGCTCTCCCAGCTCAGAGCTGCTGAGGAGCTGCATCCACGCTGCTTCATTTTGCACTAATAACAGCCTTCCCCCTAAGAGGGATAAAACTGCACGCTGAAGTTTCTGCTGGCTCAATGCATCTCCAAATGAACTGCTAAAAATGGTTAGCAAAAGGCTATTTCCAGCTTCCCCACCCAGCTGGAGCTGGCTCTCCTCCCTGGCTGGTGCTGTCTGCATCTGTCACAGGATGTCCCCGTGCAGGGAAGGGAGGCAGGGACGGGTGCAGGCAGCAGGTGAGGAGGTTTGGGAGGGGCAGACAAAGGGCTGCAGGCAGGTGCCTCAGTGTTCATGCAGCAGGCACAGAGAGGGGACACAGCCCTGTCACGCATGTCAGCAAACAGCACAGGCTGGGAGCTGTGTGCAGGTGTCACAGGCACCACCCTCATCCTCAAGCTCCTCCCTGGCCTCAGTCCCAGTGGTGCTGCCAAGTCCTGGGGTGTGCAAGGGAAACAAATCCCAGCAGTGCTTTCCCCCAGTGTGGCTGCTCACTCACACAGGGGCTGGCAGAGGAAGCACTTGTCTGACACTTCTCTAATCTCAGGTATAATGAACTTCTCCCCACCAGCTCCCTGACTCCCGGATCTGTCATGTGAGCCAGCTGTGCACAAGGAAAGCACTCTGCATGCAGATGATTTATCTGTCCTCAGTCTGATCCAAATACACCCCCTGAGCACGATCAGGCAGCAGCAGCTCCTCCTCCCAGAGCCTGGATCCAGGACACCGGGGGGAAGAGTTTGCATGTGAGGGGATCACAGAATCCCAGACTGGTTTGGGCCTAAAGCTCATCCAGTCCCACCCCTGCCATGGGCAGGGACACCTTCCACTGTCCCAGGTTGCTCCCAGCCCTCTCCAACCAGGCCTTGGGCACTGGCAGGGATCCAGGGGCAGCCACAGCTTCTCTGGGCACCCTGTGCCAGGGCCTGCCCACCCTCACAGCCAGGAATCCCTTCCCAATATCCCATCCATCCCTGTCCTCTGGCAGTGGGAAGCCATTCCCTGTGTCCTGTCCCTCCATCCCTTGTCCCCAGTCCCTCTCCAGCTCTCCTGGAGCCCCTTTAGGCCCTGGCAGGGGCTCTGAGCTCTCCCTTCACTTCTCCAGACTGAACAGCCTGGTCCATGTTCCTCTCATGGGACCATCCCATGAAGAACCATTTAGGACTGCAGCCTTCCCCCAGGGTTCTGGGGGGTGCACACAGCAGGGCCCCCTGAGAGCCCAGGGAAGTGCAAATACATCATGAACAGTCATGAAAAGGAAGATGTCTGGTTCAGGCAGATACCTCAGAATGCCTCCCTGCAGCCTGGCCAGCTTTCCCTTGGGTGGATGTCACAGTCATCCTTCCCATCTGCTCCTACCCTGCAGACACCCTGGAGAGCTGGATGAGAAAGCAGCAGGAGGGTAAATTTAGATTAAATATTGGGAAGGAATTCTTCCCTGTGAGGGTGGGCAGGCCCTGGCACAGGGTGCCCAGAGAAGCTGTGGCTGCCCCTGGATCCCTGGAAGTATCCAAGGCCAGGCTGGACAGGGCTTGGAGCAACCAGGGATGGTGGAAGGTGTCCCTGGCCATGGCAGGGGGTGGAATGGGATGAGCTTTAAATTTGCCTCCAGCCCCAACCTGGGACTCTGTGACTGTCTGATAGCTCTGCTGAGGCCATGGCTGAGGCACATGGGCACAGCAGAAATGCCACCTCAGAGGAGCCAGAGACACACCATCCTCAGCAGTGCAGCCCTGGGGGCTTGAAGATGGCCACCAGCAAACAGATTTGATTAGAAATTAATCAGCATCTGAAGCAAAGTGTGAGATTTAATAAAGAGTGAGGAGCTGCAGCAGAGCCCAGGCTGTCAGAGCCACAGCCCTGAGGCACAGCACGAGGGAAGGGTCCCATCCCCACCCAGCCAGAGGACAGGGCTGACAGAAGGTCACAGCTGCTGCTCAGGACATGTCTGCACCCCAGAGCCACCAGGGAAATGCTGCCACCCTACATGACATCCATGTGTCCCTAAGTCTCCCAGAAATTAAAAATGTTTCTCAGTGTCACCCTGGGGGTGCTGGTAAACCACATGCTCTGCCCCAAATCTATTCCAGCTTCAGATCAGGTCTGAATTAAAAACCATTATTGATTTTGGATTGTCACTCCCAGGTTTTGATGTCTAAACTGGCAGTAGCCTTTTAATGATGTTTTTGAGGTTCTTCCTTCACCAGATGGGAAAAAAATCCATCTTCTAGGAAGAAACTGAGTATTGTGCTTAATGTCATCACTCAGGGAAGTGGTGCTTTGAAAAAATACATTTTTATCAGAGTTCCTGGAAGCAAGGGAGCATCCCCTCCTGATTGTTGTCTGGGAGAAGGGAATGGCCAGAGACAGAACAAGGATTTTGCTGTCGAGGAGCCAGGTCTCAGTGCAGTTCTGCAGACAGCAGTGTCTCACCTCCAGCTCCAAACTACAGAGTGACTGGGATGCTGAGAGAGAGGCTTTGTGTGTCAGGCACTGAGCTGGTGCCACCCCAGAGGAGCAGAAGGATGCTCATCTCCTGGAAGAACAATGAGCAGAGTTTTGTGGTCTTCTCTCCAAAAAGATTCTTTTTTCCTCTCCCTGCCTGCACACCCAGAGATGCAGCAGGGACACAGCAGAGACAAGTGTGGCTATTTCCTTTGCTGATTCCCAATCTCTTATTCACTAAATTGTTGGGTTCAGTATATTTTGTTAGTGGGAGCACATTATCCAGCAGATAATGATGAGAGGACGTGGGGCTGCTGCAGCTGCCTGTCCCCAGGTGTGTCACTAGTGAGGCTAAAGTTGTGTACAGAACACACTTGTAGTGCATGCACACCTCCATACCTGTGTAAGTGGACACCTGGACACCTGCCTGGTGTCCAGCACCCACATGAACACCAGCAGCACCACACAGCCTCATGCTGCTGCTCCTGTGGCTGGGCAGGATGCAGGTCTAATAGACAGAATATAAATACACACACACACATATGTGCAACACTGATCCCTCCCACAGCTGGCCTCAGACACCCATACAACAACTCAAAAAATGTATCCATAATAACTCAAAAAATGCTCTTCCCCCACAAGCCCATGTTTGGGATTGGCTTCTCACACCCTGGGGCAGAGACGTTCTTGGTCCAAAAGGTGGCCCAGGGAGCTACTTCCAGTGATGGTTTTCACACCTGGAACAGATGGCTCTGCTGGGACAGCTCTGGAAGGGGCCATGGACAACGTGGCTGTTCCTCGGGAGTCCTCAGTCTGTGTCCCCACCCGGCACTGTGTCCCTGTGCCCCCCGTGACTGCTGGACATTTGATGGTTCTCCTTTGGGGAGTCTCAGGGCAGCCCCAGGGCAGTGTTTGAGCTCTCCCTCCTGCCACTGTCCTTTTGTGTGCAAACAAGCTTTTATCACATCCTCTGCTCTCTAAATTGATAGTTATCTCTACCCTAATTCCCCGGGAGCTTTGGCAGAGCTCCTCCAGCAGGCAGAGAGCAGCTCCAGGGTGCAGCTTCCACGTTCAGACTCAGCAGCAGTTTTTTTGGCAATACAGGAGGGTCCTTCCCCCTTTATTTCATGTCTCCATGACCACCTGCACAGCTCCAAGTGTGTGTCTGGTGGAAAGTCTTCCCTCAGCATCTCAGCACTGGGAAATGCTCCTGGTGCCACCTCGAGTGTGACAGCACTGAACACTCTTGGTGCCCGCTGAGCTGTCCAAGCCCTGCAGGGATGTAGGATGGTGCTTTGCAGGGCTCTGAAGTGCAATTTCTTGCCCACTTTGGCCAGTTCTTCCCTCCAGTGGTCAGCAAAGCCTGTTTTCCACCAGCTACTGGCACACTCTGCTGCAGGAAGCTGCACACCCAAACACACAGAGCTCAAATTCAGGAGAGCTGTCCTGTCTAGAACAAGAATTATCACTCGTTCACATTCTGATCAAACACTTAAAACCTTCCAGAATGGTGCCCAGCCTGGATCTGGAGGCAGCAGGCAGAGGGACAGGTCCTTGTCCCTGTCCCCACAGTACAGGCAGGGATGCCAGGAAGGGTGACAGAGCTGCCATCAATCACAGGGCCCGAGCAGAGGCTTCCAAGTGTTTAAGTCATTAATTAAGATTAATGAAATGCACTTTTGCAGTTTATTTAAGTGCATGTTCCGAACCTGAAACCTGGTTGTTAATTAGTGAGGGATACAATGTGAAAGGCTCAGTAAATCCCTTCCTAAGCCTGGTGAGGCACATCCAGCTCCAAGTGCAAGGATATGGCTCTACCCAGGGGATGCTACATCAGAGCAGGCAGGAGACATTTGAGAGGAGACACACATCCCAATAATATGGGCTTTTGGGGAATTAGGGAGATGCATCCAGCTGAGGACTGAGCATGGGAGGCACAAACTCCTCCTTGCTTCATTTGACTTCTCCAGATATATTAAATGGAAAAAATTCAGGNATCCTTGTGGCAAATGAAAGGCTTCATTTGACTTCTCCAGTTATATTAAATGGAAAAAATTCAGGCATTGCTGGAAGGATTGGAGCTCCTTAGAGATCCCACTGCCCAGCCCTGAATCCTTCTCATGAAGGCCAATGCAATCAAATGTGTCCCATTACAGGATGAATCTGATCTGGAAATAAAAATGCACTCCTTTTGTCACATGAAATGCCACATGAAGTCCAGCTGTAGGGTCCTGCATGTATCACGTTGTGCTTGGCCTCATGCTGGGACCTCTGTGTCCACCACATCATGGAATCATAGAATCCCACACTCATTTGGGTTGGGAGGACCTTAAAGCTTATCTGGTCTCACCCTTNCACTGATTTGGGTTGGCAGGACCTTAAAGCTTATCTGGTCTCACCCTTGCCATGGGCAGGGACACCTTCCACTATGCCAGGGTGCTCCAAGCCCCGTCCAGCCTGGCCTTGGACACTGCCAGGCATCCAGGGGCAGCCACAGCTTCTCTGGGCACCCTGTGACAGAAACTCCCCACCCTCACAGGGAAAAATTCCTTCCCAATATGCAGAGGACCAGGACCCACTGTCCAGAGGCAGCCACTTTCCAGGATGCTCTGTGGTTCCTTGCTCTGGTGACACACACAGGCCACAGGATCACAGCCATCTTCTGCCACCAGTGCAAACTTCCCTCAGGATCTGGAGTGTGGAGCTGTTTCAGGACTTTGGGCCACTCACTGGGGTGTTTGGAAAAACAGTGTTCAGAGTGACCTTCCCCACAGTGCAATAAACCAGACACACTGGCAGTAAATTGCATCAATTACAGGGAAGTCAGTAATTAATTAGAAGCTGGGATTCTTCCCATCCCTCATTGCAGCTCTGAAATTAAAAGTCTGGGTGAAGAATAACTCCAGGGCCAAGGAGTCAGTGCTGGGGCTGCCACACAATTGCCCCCACATGAAGAGCCTGGAGTGGCTTCTGAGGTGTTGATTGAATTGCTTCTGAGTTGGCAGCAAGGACATGGGTTTGACCTCTGCACACAGGAGAGGGTTTGGATGGGAGTGAGTCCTGAATGGCTCATGCCACTGCCAGTGGAAGTGTCTGTCCAAGCTGGGAAGGGGCTGTGTCCTTGTAGGAAGCAGGGGAGGTGGCTGAGGAGTGTGAGCTCATAGCAGAAGCAGAGAGGTTGGGATGTGCCCATGGAGCTGCTGGAAGGGCCTGAGAGGATGTTGGAAGCGTGTGGACCTCCCCAGGATTGAGGATACAGGTACTGCTGCCCTCTGCTTGGGGGACAGAGCCAGAGAGCCACCAAAACCAGAGCTGCTGAAGGTCTGTGCCCATCAGACCGGGATCATCAAATCCCACAACAGCTTGGATTGGAAGCCACCTTAAAGCCCACCTCATTCCAAGCCCTTGCCATGGGCACAGGCTCCCTCCACTCGAGGTGAGCACAGGAACAGGGAGGCAGCCTGGCCTCCAGCCTAATGCAGGATTAACACCTCCCTGCCTTGGAAACACCCATGCCAGCTGTGCTCAGCACTGCAGGGATATTCCTTAGGAAAGCTGAGTGCAAGGTTGGCTGCTGGAGCCTGAGGCACGGGCTGGGGCCCTGCTGGCCACGGCAGAGGCAATCAGAGCCTGGGGAGCAGCAATCAGCAGATGAGACAAGTGAGCCTGGGAGTTCACATCGATCCAGCAGCCAAGGGCAGGTAGAGGGGAGCTGAGTTCTCAGAAAAGCCCCAGTGGAAAGTGAGTTTGAAGAGAAATGAGGTGTAATCGGCTGCAGCCAGCACAGACCTCCAGCTGCCATGACCCAGTTAACACTGACTCTCACCTGCAGGAAACTTGCACTGCATTTTCAAGGCCTGGGAAAGCAGGTCAGAGCATGGAGATAAGTCTGGGAAGGGGGCATGATGCTCCAGTAGCTTTCAGGATCTGTGCTGGTTGTCCCAGCCCAGTGGGGAAGCACAAACCAGTGCCTGATGGTTCCCAGTCCATTGGGATGAGTACATCCCTGCCTGGTGGTCTCACCATGGCCTAATGGCCCCAAAGAGTCCAAACAGAACCAGAGCCGAGGCATCAACACACACAGCCCATAGAGGGGCACCCTGTGCCTCCCCTCCAGTATGACCATCACAGGGATTTGAAGGGAATCCCACCAAGTCCAGGATGTTTCTCAGAGCTTCATCTCCTGAACCCATAGCATAAAGCCAAGAGGGAAAAGAAGGACAAGAATTGGTGGTTTTTGTTGTTGTTGCCTTGTAAAAATGGCACTTTAAGCTATTTTCAAACCTGTAGGGGTGTATAGGAGATACCATGGACTCTCCTTAAGGGATGAACAGGCTCAGGACTCATTGCTGGAGTAGGGAAAGGGTTGGGGTGGGAATCAGTGGGCACCAGGCTGAATGTGAACAAAGCACAGATGAGCTAAACTGCTGCATCAGGGGGATTGTGGCCAATTCAAGGGAAATTGTTCATCCTTTTGATCAGCAGTGGGGAGGCCACCTCGCTGTCAGCCAGGGGAAGGGGAGGGTGAGGTGGGAGCTGATCTCTGCTGCAGCTGCTTGGGAATAATTGCAAGGAAACAGAGCCAGGCACATCTCAGTGATGCCAAATGACATAACTAGGGATGGTGGGCACACAGGGATTTGGGATGGACATTAGGAAACATTTCTTCACCTGAGCTCTAGGACAGGTCACTGGAGCAATTGAGATCTTTGTCCTTGGGGACACACTCAGGTAGGCAAAGCCACATCCTCCCTGATCTAATGCTGGGATAGTCCTGCCATGAGCAGGGGGCTGGGCTGGGGATTTGTGAGGTCCTTTCTGCAGCTCTGCTGGGATCCACAGCACTGTGCCTGCTGGACATCACTCTTCTCTGACAGGACTTCATTCCAGGAATGCCCTGGCATGGAAGGGTCCAGGCCCTTCTCCCCTGATGTTGCAAAGGTCCAGGTTGGCTCCCTGATCCCACCCCAGCTGTGCCTGCAGGAAGGCCTAGGGTGCTTTGATCCCTTACTCACCTGGTGTGATCTCTCTTATTGACTTTGGGATGGACAGAATCTCATCCTGGCTGCATGCATTGCCTTTTGATGGAGGTGGGAAGATGCCAAACATGATCCATGGTGCCAGTCAAATCAGTATCCTACACAAGAGTCCAGAGGCTCCCTGCAGCCCACAGTCCTGTATTTCCCCATGCTGGGCAGGAGCAGCCCTTGGTCCCTAGCCAGGTCCTACCACTCCCAAAAATCCTTTTGCTTCCTGTGTTTGCCCTTCTCCCCTGGGTTAGGAACCAGCCTTGCCAGGACAGCCAGGCTCTGCAGGGCAGGGACTCCTGCTGCTCTCCCTGGGGCTCCTGGCATGTTGTCAGCACAGCTCAGGGCACCCTGCTCTGATACCACCTTATTTATGGCACATCCTTCCTGTCTTCTCCCTGCTATTATTGCCTGAAATGCTGTAATTTAGATTCCGGCTGTGTTTGATTGCAAACTCCCCCAATCTACAAATTTCAGTGACAAGCACTAGAGCAGCTCATTTACATGCCAAAGTGATCAATCTGGAACGGCTTGTTACACCAGAGAATAAATAAATAACGGATACATTAAAGAATGGGGAACAATCAGCCAAATTAACCAATAGATGTCAAATAATGACAAGCCCTGACATCCTTAACAGGGAACAAGAGAGAGAGGGATGGGACAAGCTTTCCCAGCATTGCCCAGGGCTGCTCAGCACTCATCTCTCTCCTCTCATCCCATGAGCCAACAGAGATGTGCATCAATGACAGGAGACAGCCAGCAAGGGCTGCCGCCTGAAATCCTGGCTCTTAAACCACATACCTGTGTTTTTTCCTCACACCTGCTCTGTGCAAGCATCCATCATAGCAACAACTCATCCCCTGGGACAGCAATTCAAACATTTCAGAGGTGTGGCAGTGTGTCACCCAGTGTTATCCAGTGTGGCAAGTGGCTTTGCAGCCTGAGTTTCACCTGACATCTCACAAAATCCTTCCAGGGCACCATCTTTCTCCACAAGTCCCTGACAGCAGGATGGATCCAGGTGGGGGTCGGTTTCTTCTCCCAGGTAACAAGTGACAGGACAAGAGGAAATGTCCTCAAGTTGTGCCAAGGGAGGATTAGGTTGGATATTAGGGAAAACTCCTTCACTGGAAGGGCTGTCAGGCACTGGCACAGCTGCCCAGGGCAGGGTGGTGTCACCATCATGAGGGATTTGAGAAGTGGATGTGGCACTTGAGGGCATGGTTCAGCATTACACCTGGCAGTGGTGGGTTAATGTTTGGACTCCAAGATCTTAGAAAGCTTTCCCAAACTTTATACTTCCACGACTCTCTGATTCTATTTGGGACAGCCCAGCTCAGCAGCTGCAACCTCCACCTGGCTGGTTATTCAGGCACCATTAAGCCACCAGTGGCTGCAGAAAGGTGGATGCTGTGAGCTGCCCTCACCTCCCAGCGGGTGCAGGTGGCCGGCTAGGATGCTGCTGACTGGCAGCAGAGGGGTGTGCGGTGCCTGCCAGCACTGCTGCTCTCCATCACTGCCTCCCATTCAGTGACAGGTAAGTGCCAGCTGCCTGATTTATCCTCCTCTGGCAGCTCCTGCCTGTCAGCGCTCGGCACCCCAGGGATCCCCAGCAGGGAAGGCAGCACGGCAGCATCTCTCCCTGTTACCTGCTGTCAGCAGCTCGTGTGTGCCTGCGGGCGCTGGGGACATGGGGAGGTTGTGCAGGGGTCGCTTCCCATCCATGAAGGGCTGCAGGGCTGGGAGGGCACTGACCCATGTCTCCTGGCATCCCCAGCTGGGAAGGCAGCCCGAGGTGAAAGAGGAGGTAAAACTCATCTGCAGCACACAGTTCCTGGGTGTGCAGCAGAGCCAAGAGGCCATAACAGGTGCCCTAAATCATGTGGAAGCTCACCTGAGTGCTTGGGTTCCCCCAAATACCAAGGCACCATCCTCTTCGGGGATGTTTTTGTGACACCTGGGGCTCTATGGAGCATCTACATCCTCTGGCTATTCCAGGTAATCTCTGCATTGGGCCTGGCCCCATTCCATATCATCTGGGAGTCCCCTACATCATCCCATCCCCTGCTCCCAGCTGGTGCTGCTGGGGGGCTCTGCAGGAGCTGCCCGGCAGGGAGAACCCAGCAGGGCTGTACGGATCCCCAAACATCCTGGAGCTCACCGAGCAAACCCTTTTTGTGCCCCAGTCTTAGGGCAGCCAAACCGCCCCCACGCAGGGGAAAGGCCGTTTGCTGGGGGAGATGGGCTATCCCGGCTCCCGTGTGCGACTGAGGTGTCCGAGTGGACACTGTGCAGCTGGACATCCCTGGGGACACTGGGGACACTGGGGACACTGGGGACACTGGGGATCCTGCCATCCCCGCTGTCGGCGGGGGCTGGCGGTGCTGCGGGAGGCACACCGCGCCCGGCTGAGGCGGCCCGGCCGAGCCTGAGGGTGCCCGGCTGAACCTGAGGCGGCCCGGCCGAGCCTGAGGGGGCCCCGCTGAGGCTGAGGCCGAGGCTGAGCCTGAGTTTGAGCCTGAGCCTGAGCTTGAGCCTGAGCCTGAGCCTGAGCCTGAGCCTGAGCCTGAG